>JAXDDX010000401.1:0-82903 GCA_034670405.1 Hoplostethus atlanticus | reverse complement strand
CCAAGATGAATATGGAAACTTTGGAAAAGCAGTATTAATGCAAAATAAATGGATGAAGGGGGAAAACTACAGTGGCTATCAACTGTTCTAAAATAAAGATTGTTAAAATTGTTGACTTTCTGATGAAATTAATGTGTCTTCATGACTTCAGATGGCCACAGCTCTACATCATCTGAAGAGCATAGGCATCATCCATGCAGACCTCAAGCTTGAGAACATAATGGTGGTGAACCATCTCCAGCGGCCTCTAAGAGTCAAGATCATTGACTTTGGCATAGCCGTCAATGTCTCAGAGACGAAGCTGGGTTCACACATCCAGTCCAGGTGGTACAGGTGAGCAAATGACAACATAGCAGAGCTCTGGTTTTAGTTTTCATAACTGATGTCATGTGCTCCTGTTCCTCCTTCTCTCAGATCTCCAGAGATCATGTTGGGTCTCCCGTTCTCAGAGGCCATTGATATGTGGTCTCTGGGTTGCGTGGCCGTGGAATTGTTCCTCGGCGTCCCACTCTATCCCGGCAACTGTGAATATGATATGGTATGTGTTGCACTTAAACACTGCAAGAAGTCTATTTTAAGATGTCTTTTAATCTTGTGTTTTTTTTATTAGAGAACTCCAGCACTATATTGTGCACAGCACTATTGTGTTTGATTTATGGATACCATTCTAGTCCTGCCCCTGAAATCCTCACCCTCTTGTTAAGAAATGCAAAGATAAACTGTAAATGTTCTTCCACACCAATTTTACTATGGAAGTCAGTGAGAAAATTAGACAGGAAAAACTCACCATCTGTTGGGGCCCAAGTCTTGATGTGTGATGTTGTGTAATGTCTCCAGATAAGGTATATAATGCAGACTCAGGGTCAGCCACCAGACCATCTGCTTCATTGTGGAACCAAAACATGTTTTTTCACCAGAAATACTGGCTCCATCCACCATCCCTGGACACTCAAGGTACCACCTCTCCTCTGCTCTGCCCTAGCTGGTCTTACACCTAGAATGTCTGTCTGTCTGTCTGTCTTTCAGTCTGTATCATTCACTGCATTCAGGATAGATTAACTAACTAGAACAATGTCTCTTTTTAGACACCAGCGGAGTATGGGAATGGGTTGGGCATCCCATCTGCAGAGACTCGATACTTCAGATTTGAGTCCCTGGATGACCGTAAACGGGTAGGTGGTCTCTTTTGACCAATCAACTTTTAGGACTTGAACAAGGAAATTTCCCACAGATAACTTACAATTAAAATATTCACAAGGAAGTCTCATTCCTCTTGCTCATCTTAGCAGGAGGTCAGACAACACCTCCCAAAAAAAAAAGATGAGGAGGGGTGGATGTGATGAGCACATAGGCAGGTAGGTTCACCTACGGCAGGCAACACACACAGTTGGAGTCGGTTCACATGTTAAATACAATAGGAACATTATTATTATTATTATTATTATTATTCAAAATAATAACTGTAACAAAAGTAGTTTGATGGTGGAGGATTGCACGTTCTTGCTGGAAGAAAACATGCATCACACAATTGATGTTTTAATTGAAGACAAAAATAACTGCAAATATAGCCGCAAGTGGCGATTCGCATTTTCAAACCATTTTGTTTCTGCAAACTGCATGCAGAGTGACAGAAGAAGATAAATTCCACAAAAAAATATATGCAGTTAACTGTATGTTTAAGTAAGCAAGGCCACTAGGACAGAGGCTTCCATTATCCATTCCATTCCAACAACAAAGTTCAGTTTAAACATAAAAGCCCAGAAAAACTAATGTAAGCCCATATGGAAAAGGGGGCCCCCCCCCCAGGGTCCCCCGCCTTTTTAATTTGGTTTTTTTCCCCAGTACGGCCCCCCCCACCCCCGGGGGGGGGCCTCAAGGAACCTTCCCGGGCTCGCCCCCCCGGTCTTCCCAAAAATTCGGTTGCTGCCCGACTCCTGAAGGGGGTGTTTTGAACAAGCCGGCCCGGGGGGGGGGGGGGACCCCGGGATCCCGTTTGGTCCCCCGGGGGGGGGGGGGTTTTTTTGGTAACGGGGGGGGGGGGGGTTTCCCAAAAAACCAAAAAAAATTTTCCAAAATTTTTCCTTTGTTTTAGAAGGCCCCCCCCAAAAAAAAAGGGGGGGGGGGGAACACATGGCATAGGAACCTGGCGGAAACCCCAGTTGGGGTGGTTCCAAAAAAATTTCCCATTTTTAAAAATTTTTTTTTTCCAAAAAAAAGGGGGGGTGGGGGGGGGTTCACGCTTCCCGGAAAAAAACAGCTACCGAGTTTTTTAAAAGCCTGCTTAACCCAAATTTTGGCGATTCCTTTTCAAACCTTTGTTTTCTGCCCAGGGGTGAAGAAAAAAGAAAAATTTCCCAAAAAAAAATTTGGGGGGGTTCGGGGGGGGGGGGGGGGGGGGGTTTTTTCCCCTTCCACCCTTATTTTCCCCGGGGGGAAAAGGTGGTTTGGCCGATAACCTTTGAAATAAATAGCCCCGGGGGGGGGGGGGGGGTTTGTTACCCAAATTTCCCCCACCCAAAATTTTTTTCGGGGGCGCCCCCCTATTGACGATTTCAACTTGTTTCAAACAATCCTGCAATTTTTTGTAATGTTTGGAAAAAACAATTTCAAATTTTATAGTGTATTTGTGTGTGGCATAACACAAATTAGACCATGCCAAAATGCCAAGAATGCCCATTTTGTGGCATTTGTAGCGCCCCCTAGTGGCCGATTTCAATGAACCTTTCAGGGTATGTTTCAGGTACTGATGTGGACATATCCTGCAAGCTTTCTGATGATTGGAGCAATGGTTCTTGACTTTGGTCTATTTATGTGCTGAGCCACGCCCTTTTGAAGTTCATTGGTCAATAGTGTTATTACAGCGCCACCATCTGGCCGATTGAGCTCATGTTTCTTGGGAAGCATTTGCACATCATTCCCAGTTATTGGGCCAGGTTTCATGGTTTTACCTCATTCCAGCTCACGGCAATTTGAGCTGCGGCATAAGAATAATAAACCGGCAGAAAAACAATAGTGATAAACCGGCACAAACTTAATAGGGTTCTACCCCTTCAGGGTTTGAACCCTAAAAATATGGTAGGCTACAAACAAAGGCACTTGGTATTGGTTGTTAACTTCCTGATGAGATGCCACTCATTCAAGTTAAATGAGGAGAGGTTGAGAGAACCCGAATGAGAAGGAAGGCGTTACTGTGTGACTGGACAGGACTCAGAGCTTCTAGATAATAGATAGCTTCTTAAATAATTGTGTTGTTATTAGCTTATAGCCTACTAAAGCATAGTTAAATACGGATTAACCTCAAATAAAAACAATAGGAGTTCTCCGATCATGGTTTTCGGTCCTGTGGAAGCAGAAGTGCTGGGGGGAGATGGAAAAGTACTAAGACACACCAGGCACGGCCACATATCTTGTTAATATGCGAACTTCTCCTCGTGTTCACATATTGTCCTGAACCTTTGACCTTGTGCCTAGCACCAAAGAGACCTTTTGTGCACTCTCCTCCGGCTGGGGGCCTGGATGTGCAGGTTCTCATATATTCTAGATAACATTGACCAGTTAGCCTTGAATGAATAATAGTCTTCTGTCTCTAGAAATTAAGGAGTTCAACTTTTCTTAAAGTGTCTGTATCAGTTATTATTAGGGTTCAAACCCCGAAGGGGTAGAACCCTATTGTTTTTCACCTTGGTTTATTAGTGGGATTGCTGTGTAAACAGCAAACCCACTATTGTAATCTCACCGGTTTATTATTATTCTTCCGTGCGCTTTTTTTGCTCACCTGTAGCCAGAAAACCACTTGTGCCACATACGTGGTTCAGGTATCGAAATGTGCGGAATTATGCGATGGGGTGTGGAAATTAGAAACAAATGCAGAAATTCGCACCATTCACGAGTTATCGCAGAAAAACATGGTTTTTAAAAAACGTGGTCGGCGCGCTACTTGTCCCGCAGTTGTTGAGCTACATGCACGTGTCATATGTCAAAATGTCCGGAATTATGTGTAGATTTATGCTATGACTTTTCTAAGAGGTACTAGTAGTACTTTAGGAATTATGCAGGATTTTGTTTGCCGAGTCAGCAAAACAGCTGAAAACAGCTGGGACTGACTACACATTCCGCCATTTTGGATCTAGGTGGCCATTTCGGATCCAGACCCATAGACCTCCATGTATTTTGAACTCCCATAGACTTCAATGTATTTTGTACTCTCATAGACTTCAATGTATTTGTAATGCAACTGCATTCAACTTCATTCAACATTCTACTACTACTACTACTAGTACTACTACAACGGCGCCATTTCGGATCCAGACCCATAGACCTCCATGTATTTTGAACTCCCATAGACTTCCATGTAGTCTCATAGACTTCAATGTGTTTGTAATGCAAGTGCATTCAACTTCATACAACTTTCAAGTACTACTACTAGTGCGACTACAACGCCTCCATGTTGGATCCAGGCGGACATTTTAGATCCAGACCACCATTTTAGATACAGAGTGTACACCTTGGCAATCACATAGACTTCAATGTTTTTGTAATGCAACTCCATTCAACTTCATTCAACATTCTACTACTACTACTACTACTGCCACTACAACGCCGCCATCTTGGCTATAGGCGGCCATTTTGGCTCGAGACCCACAGACCTCCATGTATTTTGAACTCCCATAGACTTCTATGTAGTCTCATAGACTTCAATGTGTTTGTAATGCAAGTGCATTCAACTTCATACAACTTTCAAGTACTACTACTACTGCCACTACAAGGCCGCCATCTTGGCTCTAGGCGGCCATTTTGGCCCCAGACCCATACACCTCCATGTATTTTGAACTCCCATAGACTTCCATGTAGTCTCATAGACTTCAATGTATTCGTAATGCAACTCCATTCAACTTCATTCAACATTCTACTACTACTACTGCTACTGCCACTACAACACCGACATCTTGGCTCTAGGCGGCCATTTTGACTCGAGACCCATAGACCTCCATGTATTTTGAACTCCCATAGACTTCCATGTAGTCTCATAGACTTCAATGTATTCGTAATGCAACTCCATTTAACTTCATTCAACATTCTACTACTACTACTGCTACTGCCACTACAACACCGCCATCTTGGCTATAGGCGGCCATTTCGGCTCGAGACCCATAGACCTCCATGTATTTTGAACTCCCATAGACTTCAATGTTTTTGTAATGCAACTCCATTCAACTTCATTCAACATTCTACTACTACTACTGCTACTGCCACTACAACACCGCCATCTTGGCTATAGGCGGCCATTTCGGCTCCAGCTACTACATGTTAGCAATGACATATTAGACCCTAGCAACGACTTATAAACAACATAGGATCCACCTAGGACACCCTAGCAACCAACTATGACACCCTAGCAACAGCCCAGGACACCCTAGCAACCGCCTATGACACCCTAGCAACGGCCCAGGACACCCTAGCAACACCCTAGCAACGGCCCAGGACACCCTAGCAACGGCCCAGGACACCCTAGCAACACCCTAGCAACGGCCCAGGACACCCTAGCAACGGCCTAGGAGACCCTAGCAATGGCCCAGGACACCCTAGCAACACCCTAGCAACGGCCTAGGAAACCCTAGCAACACCCTAGCAACGGCCTAGTACACCCTAGCAACGGCCCAGGACACCCTAGCAACACCCTAGCAACGGCCCAGTACACCCTAGCATTGGCCCAGGACACCCTAGCAACACCCTAGCAACGGCCCAGGACACCCTAGCAACACCCTAGCAACGGCCTAGGACACCCTAGCAACACCCTAGCAACGGCCCAGGACACCCTAGCAACACCCTAGCAACGGCCTAGGACACCCTAGCAACGGCCCAGGACACCCTAGCAACGGCCTAGGACACCCTAGCAATGGCCCAGGACACCCTAGCAATGGCTTAGGACACCCTAGCAACGGCCTAGCACAAACCTAGGACACCCCGGTACACCAGCTGGCACACCTTAGCGACCGCCTGGTACAACAGAGTCACATATGCTTTGCGGTTTGCCCATCCAGCAATCCCACGCATTTTCCACGGGAAATGCATTTCTAGTTATTATTAAACTTCCGTGCGTTTTTTTGCTCACCTGTACAGCGAAAACTGTGAGTGGCACATATGTGGATCAGGTATCGAAATGTGTGTAATTATGCGATGCAGTATGGAAATTTGTAAGATTTGAAGAAATTCGCACGATTCAAGAGTTATCGCAGAATAACCCGATTTTTAAAAAAGCGGTTGAAGTGTATCTCCTCCCGCAATTCTCGAGCGACGTGCACATGTCATATGTTAAAATGTCCGGAATTATGTGGTTTGGTGTGCTATGTCTTTTCTAAGAGATACTAGTAGTACTTTAGTAGTTATTCAGGATTTTGTCGTTTGCTGACTCAGCAAAACAGAAGCTACTGTCCAGCATCTTGGATCTAGATCCAAGATGGAGGATACAGACCCATAGATCTCCATGTATTTTGAACTCCCATAGACTTCAATGCATTTGTAATGCAATACTTACCATGACTCAGCAAAACTTGTCGTCCCATAGACTTCAATGTATTTGTAATGCAACTCCATTCAACTTCATTCAACATTCTACTACTACTACTGCTACTGCCACTACAACACCGCCATCTTGGCTATAGGCGGCCATTTCGGCTCGAGACCCATAGACCTCCATGTATTTTGAACTCCCATAGACTTCAATGTTTTTGTAATGCAACTCCATTCAACTTCATTCAACATTCTACTACTACTACTGCTACTGCCACTACAACACCGCCATCTTGGCTATAGGCGGCCATTTCGGCTCGAGACCCATAGACCTCCATGTATTTTGAACTCCCATAGACTTCCATGTAGTCTCATAGACTTCAATGTGTTTGTAATGCAACTCCATTCAACTTCATTCAACATTCTACTACTACTACTGCTACTGCCACTATAACACCGCCATCTTGGCTATAGGCGGCCATTTTGGCTCGAGACCCATAGACCTCCATGTATTTTGAACTCCCATAGACTTCAATGTTTTTGTAATGCAACTCCATTCAACTTCATTCAACATTCTACTACTACTACTGCTACTGCCACTACAACACCGCCATCTTGGCTATAGGCGGCCATTTCGGCTCGAGACCCATAGACCTCCATGTATTTTGAACTCCCATAGACTTCCCTGTAGTCTCATAGACTTTAATGTGTTTGTAATGCAAGTGCATTCAACTTAATACAACTTTCAAGTACTACTACTAGTGCGACTACAACGCCTCCATGTTGGATCCAGGCGGACATTTTAGATCCAGGCAGACATTTTAGATACAGAGTGTACACCTTGGCAATCACATAGACTTCAATGTTTTTGTAATGCAACTCCATTCAACTTCATTCAACATTCTACTACTACTATTACTACTGCGACTACAACGCCGCCATGTTGGCTCTAGGCGGCCATTTTGGCTCGAGACCCATAGACCTCCATGTATTTTGAACTCCCATAGACTTCAATGTGTTTGTAATGCAACTGCATTCAACTTCATACAACTTTCAAGTACTACTACTACTACTGCCACTACAACACCTCCATCTTGGCTCTAGGTGGCCATTTTGGCTCGAGACCCATACACCTCCATGTATTTTGAACTCCCATAGACTTCAATGTATTTGTAATGCAACTCCATTCAACTTTATTCAACATTCTACAACTACTACTACTAGTACTACTACAACACCGCCATGTTGGACCCAGGCGGCCATTTTGGCTCCAGCTACTACACGTTAGCAATGACATATTAGACCTTAGCAACGACTTATAAACAACATAGGATCCACCTAGGACACCCTAGCAACCGCCTATGACACCCTAGCAACGGCCCAGGACACTCTAGCAACAGCCCAGGACACCCTAGCAACAGCCTAGGAGAGCCTAGCAACGGCCCAGGACCGCCTAGCCCCAGGACCCCAAACCCCTTTGAAGGCCCAAAACCCCACAAAAATACAACCCTAAAACCACCACCCTACAATCCCCAAAACCCGCCAAACCCAGCCCGGGCCTGGCCCCTACAACGGCCCCGGGCAAATAGAAAACCCCCCGCAACGGCCCAAACAAACCTAAACCCAGGACACCCACAACGGGGCCCCCGGGCACCCACAAAAGGCCAGGACACCTACAAAACCCAGGCAACCAAACCCCCCAGCAACACCAGGAACCCCAGCAAAACCCCCAGCAAACGGCCCCCGAAACCCTAGCAAAGGGCCCCAAAACCCTACAACCCTAGAACGCCTAGGACCCAAACCCCTAGAAGGGCCCGGGGGAAACCCTAGCCCCCCCGGGGGGCCCGGGACACCCTACAGGCCCGGGGCACCTAGGACACCCGCAAACCCCCAGGGCCCCAAAAAGCCCCCGACCCAGCCGGCCCGGACAACCCAGACCGGGTCCCCGACCCAATCCCACCCTAAGCCAGTTTTCCCTTTTAAAACCCGGGGGGGGGGGGGAAAATTTAAAACCAAAAAAAAAGCCTCAGGAAAAATGGAACCCAAAAACAATAAGCACGGCTTACGCCTTTTTTTGCAGGAAAAACAATATTTTCCCGACAACAAACAAGCGACATTTTGATGGCGGGGCCTTTTTTGACCCCCGGGATAAAAGAGGGAAAATTTTAAAAGGCCGTAACGGCCTTAAACCCCCCCGGTTTTTTTGACAAATCCGTTTCCGGCAATTGCCGTAAGGGTCAGCAATTTTCTCAAATTTTAAGGTTTTTAAAGAGAAAGAGTTGATACACAGCGATTATAGCCTAACTATCGAGATTCTACGTAACTAGAGACAAAACTTTTTTTTCTACTCCACGTAGATCATAAACCCTTGAATATAAAACGACTCACTGAAATCGGTTGAGAAATGTTATAGTGCTTTTCATCCAGAAAAACCGCAGCTCCCCCGTTTACTTGTATTTGTTTACAGGCCAGTCTTGGCCGGACCAATATGGCGGCGACGTTTACGTACGATCCACAGGCCAATGCGGTGTCTATGTATATATGTCTATGACTACTAGTACTACTACAACGCTGCCATTTTGGATCTTGGCGGCCATTTTGGATCCAGACCCATAGACCTCCATGTATTTTGAACTCCCATAGACATCAATGTATTTGTAATGCAACTGCATTCAACTTCATTCAACATTCTACTACTACTACTACTAGTACTACTACAACACCACCATTTTGGATCTTGACGGCCATTTTGGATCCAGACCGATAGACCTCCATGTATTTTGAACTCCCATAGACTTCAATGTATTTGTAATGCAACTGCATTCAACTTCATACAACTTTCAAGTACTACTACTAGTACTACTACAGATGCCGCCATTTTGGATCCAGGTGGCCATTTTGGATCCAGCTACTACACGTTAGCAATGACATATTAGACCTTAGCAACGACTTACAAACAATATAGGAACCAACTATGACACCCTAGCAACCAACTATGACACCCTAGCAACCAACTATGACACCCTAGCAACGGCCCAGGACGCCCTAGCAACACCCTAGCAACGGCCCAGGATACCCTTGCAACACCCTAGCAATGGCCCAGGACACCCTAGCAACGGCCCAGGACACCTTAGCAACACCCTAGCAACGGCCTAGGATACCCTAGGACACCCTTGCAACCGCCTAGGACACCCTAGCAATGGCCCAGGACACCCTAGCAACGGCCTAGGACACCCTAACAACAGCCCAGGACACCTTAGCAACACCCTAGCAATGGCCTAGATACCCTAGCAACACCCTAGCAACGGCCCAGGACACCCTAGCAACCAGCTGGCACACCTTGTGACCACCCGGTACAACAGAGTAATATATACTTTGCGGTTTGCCTGTACAGCAATCCCACGCATTTTCCGCAGGAAATGCATTTCTAGTTAATAGGGTTCAAACCCCGGAGGGGTAGAACCCTATTGTTTTTCACCTCGGTTTATTAGGGTTCAAACCCCAGAGGGGTATAACCCTATTGTTTTTCACCTCGGTTTATTAGGGTTCAAACCCCGAAGGGGTAGAACCCTATTGTTTTCCTATTGGTTTATTAGTGGGATTGCTGTGTAACAGCAAACCCACTATTGTAATCTTGCAGGCTTATTATTATTCTTCCGTGTGCTTTTGCATTGATCCCTATGTTTTTTTTTGCTCACCTGTAGCGCAAAAACCGTGTGTGCCACATATGTGGTTCAGGCATCGAAATGTGTGTAATTATGCGACTCGGGTTGCTTTTAGAAATGAATGCAGAAATTTTATAATAAATGCGACTTTTAAAAAAGCGGTTGAAGTATATCTCCTCTCCATAGATTTCAATGTATTTTGTACCCTCATAGTCTTCAATGTATTTGTAATGCAACTGCATTCAACTTCATACAACTTTCAAGTACTACTACTAGTACTACTACAAATGCCGCCATTTTGGATCAAGGCAGCCATTTTGGATCCAGACCACCATTTTAGATCCAGAGAGTACACCTTAGCAATCACATAGACCTCAATGTATTTGTAATGCAACTGCATTCAACATTCTACTACTACTACTACTACTATAATGCCGCCATTTTGGATCTTGGCAGCCATTTTGGATCCAGACCACCATTTTAGATGCAGCTAGTACACCTTAGCAATCACATAGACCTCAATGTATTTGTAATTCAACTGCATTCAACTTCATACAACTTTCAAGTACTACGACTAGTACTACTACAGATGCCACCATTTTGGATCAAGGCGGCCATTTTGGATCCAGACCACCATTTTAGATCCAGAGAGTATACCTTAGCAATCACAAAGACCTCAGTGTATTTGTAATGCAACTGCATTCAACTTCATACAACTTTGAAGTACTATGACTAGTACTACTACAAATGCCGCCATTTTGGATCCAGGCGGCCATTTTGGATCCAGCTACTACACGTTAGCAATGACATATTAGACCCTAGCAACGACTTATAAACAACATAGGATCCACCTAGGACACCCTAGCAACCAACTATGACACCCTAGCAACCACCTACGACACCCTAGCAATGGCCCAGGACACCCTAGCAACGGCCCAGGACACCCTAGCAACACCCTAGCAACGGCCTAGGACACCCTAGCAATGGCCCAGGACACCCTAGCAACACCCTAGCAATGGCCCAGGACACCCTAGCAACACCCTAGCTACAGCCTAGGACACCCTAGCAACGGCCCGGGACACCCTAGCAACAGCCAAGGACACCCTAGCAACAGCCCAGGACACCCTAGCAACGGCCTAGGACACCCTAGCAACGGCCCAGAACACCCTAGCAACGGCCCAGGACACCCTAGCAACACCCTAGCAATGGCCCAGGACACCCTAGCAACGGCCTAGGACACCCTAGTAACAGCCCAGGACACCCTAGCAATGGCCCAGGACACCCTAGCAACACCCTAGCAACGGCCCAGGACACCCTAGCAACCACCTAGGACACCCTAGCAACGGCCTAGCACCCACCTACGACACCCTGGTACACCAGCTGGTACACCTTAGTGACCACCCGGTACAACAGAGTAATATATACTTTGCGGTTTGCCCGTCCAGCAATCCCACGCATTTTCCGCGGGAAATGCATTTCTAGTTATTCTTTGTTGTCTTATGCCGCGTCGCAAATTCCCGTGAGCTGGAATGAGCTAAAACCATGAAACTTGGCCCAATAACTGGAAATTATGTGCAAATGCTTCCCAAGAAACATGAGCTGAATCGGCCAGATGGTGGCGCTGTAATTAAGGCCCAAAAGCGAAATTTTGGAAAGCCCACGCCCCTCACACAATGACTCCGATTGATTGAAATTTGACACAAGTCCAGCTCAACATGTTCTACAAAAAAGCCTCAAGAACCACTAAAGTCCGCCTGACTAGATTTTCCGCCATTTTGAATTTTTTGAAAAACACATTTTTGACATCTCCTCCTAGACCATAGGTCTGATTGCTACAAAATTTTCTGTGGATCATTATTGTACCAAGCTTATCAAAAGTTATATAAAGCTGCTGATACCTTATTTAGTTTTCAAGATATTGACCAATGACGTTCAAAAGGGCGTGGCTCAGCACATAAATAGACCAAAGTCAACAACGGTTCAGCCAATCATCACAAAACTTGCAGGATAAGTACGTGAAACACACCCCGAAAGTTTCATTGAAATCGACCTCTAGGGGGCGCTACAAATGCAAACAATGGGCGTGGCATAACACAAATCTGACTATAAATCAGAAAGTTTGTCCAATCATTACAAAACTCGCAGGATATGTCCACATAAGTACCTGAAACATACCCTGAACGTTTCATTAAAATCTACCACTAGGGGGCGCTACAAATGCAAACAATGGGCGTGGCATAACACAAATCTGACTATAAATCAGAAATGTTTTGTCCAATCATTACAAAACTTGCAGGATATGTTTGATAACAATGTTGAACCACGTGTGTAAAATTATTTTGAAATCACTCAATACGGGGCGCCACCAGTTCCAAACATGTGCATGGGCCTGGCGCAAATTTGGCCTTAAATCAATGACAGTTTGTCCAAACATCACCAAACTTGGTGGACATTTTTAATTAAGCTGTTGAAACAGCTGAACAGTTGAAACAGCCAAATTGTTTTTGAAATTGACCAATAGGGGGTGACGGCGTTGTCGAACAAGGGCGTGGGCCTGGCAAATTGTGCTGTAAATACATGAGTTATTCTATATGGGTGTAACCCACATTAAAATATGGTTATAAAATAAGTAGATTTTTATAAATAAAGTTACAAATAAATTAGGATACAATTAAAAATGTTGACACTAAATAATTTGTAAGAAGAAACAATTAAAACCTATGCCTATACAAATTCATAGCGAAACAGTCCCCTTTAATTAGTGAATATCCCTTTAAGAAAGCCGTTGTTTTTTTCCTCTTGGAAAAAAAGTTACAGCACAGGTGCAGAGTTAGAACCGTGCACTGCAGAGAGAGAAACGGAGAGAAAGAGATAGATAATTTACTTTGTAAAAGACATGAATAACTACTTTTTTACCATTTAATGCAAGCCTGCAAATACCTTAACACACAAACTGAGACAGGATGGCGAGCTACCCACGGATCTGAGAGCTGAACACACGTGCCAGTGTGAGAATCTAATGTACACGTCTGATGACTGCTGAATACATCGCTGCCAGTGTGGTAGGAGTGTTGTGGATCTGAAAACAACTACAGTACAAAGAACTAGAACTGAGTTTGAAAAGAACTGAAAAGAATATACCACTTTGGTACTACATTACATTTATTTCGAGAATTTCCAATGTTATGTTGTTGTGATGATGTAATGTTCATTTGATGTTTAGATTGAAGAAAGGTGAATTTTATTTATCTTACCTGTCGGGGAAGAAAGGAAAAGCGTTAAACCCAAAAGGTTATATCTCTGATTTACCTGTCAATTTATTTTAAGGTTTACTTACCTGTTTTACCCGTGAAGGAAAAATAATAAGACTTAACTCAGGGAATAAAATAAGACATAACCTACTAACCTAAAAATAAGTTATGTTAGAAACCTGACTAAACTGACTAATCTAACTAAACTGACTTAAACTGACTAGACTAAAATAATCTATAGGAAACTTAAAGAAGAAACCAAAAAGGTTTGGTTTTTACTCACCTGTGATATAGGCCTATAAGAAGATTGATTTATTGTATGATAAGTGTTATTTTTGTTTGTTTGTTACCTTTCCAATCACTAAATTGCCGGCTGTTATACTTAAAGCTCTGTGTCTCCGGTCTGATTTATTATATTATCATCACCACTCCCACAAACCTGAACTAGTCCAGTCGTATACTTACGCTGTGGATACAGTGACACAAGTGCTACATGGGCTTACAGTATAGTTATTTTCTGGGGCTATTATTTTTAAACTGGGCTTTTTTGTTTGAGAATGGAAGCCTCTGTCCTGGTGGCCTTGCTTACTTAAACATCCAGTTAACTGCATATATTTGTTTGTGGAATTTATCTTCTTCTGTCACTCTGCATGCAGTTTGCCGTAACAAAATGGTTTGAACCCGCGAAGCGCCGCTTGCGGCTATATTTATCAATTATTATTGGCTCACTTGTTGATTGCGTAACCTTTAACCAATAGAAGAATTAGAAGTAATTTGTATTAACATGATTATGAATATTCAAGTTTTTGGCTCCAAATATTCAGATTGAATAAACCGTTGCAACTACCATTGTCCTGTTCCTGAAATTTCTTCAACAGTCCCCAAAATAGTCATACACACATACACAATCGGCCCAATCCTACTGCCCCCCTTCATCCAATGGGGAATTCATCGTCAAAGAACACCCTAGCAACCAGGAACCCTACATGGCCAACACCTGCAACCCTCAGGACACCCTAGCAAACTCATAGCAACACCCTAGCACGCCAGACACCCTAGCAACGGCCCCTAGACACCCTAGAAACCCCAGGATGCCCCAGAACACCCTAGCAACGCCTAAACGCCCTACGAGGGCCCAGAACAACCCTAGTAAGGCCCGGGAACACCCTAGCGGACGGCCCGGGACACCCTAGCGATGGCCCGGGACACCCTAGTGACACCCCGCACCCGCCTAGGACGCCCCAGTATAGCCCGCCGGTACGCCTGAGCCGCCGCCCGGTACGAACGAGTCACGAGTACTCGGCGATTCGCCAGTACGGCAATCCCACGCATTTTCTGCGGAAATGCATTTCTAGTTCACTTTGAAATACTCGGGGGGAGGGTGGGGGGGGAATCTAAATAGCGCATTTTTAAGTACTAATAATTGACCATCATTGAGAAAAATGGAACAAAATCGGCAAATTACAATAGTGAGACACTGGCAGTCAGTCTGCTTTCTATATTTTTATAGCAGTGAAAGGATACAGATATTCTCCAAGACAGACAATTACAGACAAAGACTATTATAAGATAAGATACGCCTTTATTGATCCCCAGAGGACAAATAAAGAGGGAAAATTCAAATGGCCTGTAATCGAGATTTTCATCTATATATCTATATTTCTCCAAACCGATTTTTATGACAAGCTACTCGTTTCGGCTAAGTGGCATATTATGAATCTGACTGTAATTAGCTGGCTAGCTAACTTTTCTCACATTTTGAAGGTTTCCCAAAGAGAAAGAGTTGATACACAGCGATTATAGCCTAACTATCGAGATTCTACGTAACTAGAGACAAAACTTTTTTTTCTACTCCACGTAGATCATAAACCCTTGAATATAAAACGACTCACTGAAATCGGTTGAGAAATGTTATAGTGCTTTTCATCCAGAAAAACCGCAGCTCCCCCGTTTACTTGTATTTGTTTACAGGCCAGTCTTGGCCGGACCAATATGGCGGCGACGTTTACGTACGATCCACAGGCCAATGCGGTGTCTATGTATATATGTCTATGACTACTAGTACTACTACAACGCTGCCATTTTGGATCTTGGCGGCCATTTTGGATCCAGACCCATAGACCTCCATGTATTTTGAACTCCCATAGACATCAATGTATTTGTAATGCAACTGCATTCAACTTCATTCAACATTCTACTACTACTACTACTAGTACTACTACAACACCACCATTTTGGATCTTGACGGCCATTTTGGATCCAGACCGATAGACCTCCATGTATTTTGAACTCCCATAGACTTCAATGTATTTGTAATGCAACTGCATTCAACTTCATACAACTTTCAAGTACTACTACTAGTACTACTACAGATGCCGCCATTTTGGATCCAGGTGGCCATTTTGGATCCAGCTACTACACGTTAGCAATGACATATTAGACCTTAGCAACGACTTACAAACAATATAGGAACCAACTATGACACCCTAGCAACCAACTATGACACCCTAGCAACCAACTATGACACCCTAGCAACGGCCCAGGACGCCCTAGCAACACCCTAGCAACGGCCCAGGATACCCTTGCAACACCCTAGCAATGGCCCAGGACACCCTAGCAACGGCCCAGGACACCTTAGCAACACCCTAGCAACGGCCTAGGATACCCTAGGACACCCTTGCAACCGCCTAGGACACCCTAGCAATGGCCCAGGACACCCTAGCAACGGCCTAGGACACCCTAACAACAGCCCAGGACACCTTAGCAACACCCTAGCAATGGCCTAGGATACCCTAGCAACACCCTAGCAACGGCCCAGGACACCCTAGCAACCAGCTGGCACACCTTAGTGACCACCCGGTACAACAGAGTAATATATACTTTGCGGTTTGCCTGTACAGCAATCCCACGCATTTTCCGCAGGAAATGCATTTCTAGTTAATAGGGTTCAAACCCCGGAGGGGTAGAACCCTATTGTTTTTCACCTCGGTTTATTAGGGTTCAAACCCCAGAGGGGTATAACCCTATTGTTTTTCACCTCGGTTTATTAGGGTTCAAACCCCGAAGGGGTAGAACCCTATTGTTTTCCTATTGGTTTATTAGTGGGATTGCTGTGTAACAGCAAACCCACTATTGTAATCTTGCAGGCTTATTATTATTCTTCCGTGTGCTTTTGCATTGATCCCTATGTTTTTTTTTGCTCACCTGTAGCGCAAAAACCGTGTGTGCCACATATGTGGTTCAGGCATCGAAATGTGTGTAATTATGCGACTCGGGTTGCTTTTAGAAATGAATGCAGAAATTTTATAATAAATGCGACTTTTAAAAAAGCGGTTGAAGTATATCTCCTCTCCATAGATTTCAATGTATTTTGTACCCTCATAGTCTTCAATGTATTTGTAATGCAACTGCATTCAACTTCATACAACTTTCAAGTACTACTACTACAAATGCCGCCATTTTGGATCAAGGCAGCCATTTTGGATCCAGACCACCATTTTAGATCCAGAGAGTACACCTTAGCAATCACATAGACCTCAATGTATTTGTAATGCAACTGCATTCAACATTCTACTACTACTACTACTACTATAATGCCGCCATTTTGGATCTTGGCAGCCATTTTGGATCCAGACCACCATTTTAGATGCAGCTAGTACACCTTAGCAATCACATAGACCTCAATGTATTTGTAATTCAACTGCATTCAACTTCATACAACTTTCAAGTACTACGACTAGTACTACTACAGATGCCACCATTTTGGATCAAGGCGGCCATTTTGGATCCAGACCACCATTTTAGATCCAGAGAGTATACCTTAGCAATCACAAAGACCTCAGTGTATTTGTAATGCAACTGCATTCAACTTCATACAACTTTGAAGTACTATGACTAGTACTACTACAAATGCCGCCATTTTGGATCCAGGCGGCCATTTTGGATCCAGCTACTACACGTTAGCAATGACATATTAGACCCTAGCAACGACTTATAAACAACATAGGATCCACCTAGGACACCCTAGCAACCAACTATGACACCCTAGCAACCACCTACGACACCCTAGCAATGGCCCAGGACACCCTAGCAACGGCCCAGGACACCCTAGCAACACCCTAGCAACGGCCTAGGACACCCTAGCAATGGCCCAGGACACCCTAGCAACACCCTAGCAATGGCCCAGGACACCCTAGCAACACCCTAGCTACAGCCTAGGACACCCTAGCAACGGCCCGGGACACCCTAGCAACAGCCAAGGACACCCTAGCAACAGCCCAGGACACCCTAGCAACGGCCTAGGACACCCTAGCAACGGCCCAGAACACCCTAGCAACGGCCCAGGACACCCTAGCAACACCCTAGCAATGGCCCAGGACACCCTAGCAACGGCCTAGGACACCCTAGTAACAGCCCAGGACACCCTAGCAATGGCCCAGGACACCCTAGCAACACCCTAGCAACGGCCCAGGACACCCTAGCAACCACCTAGGACACCCTAGCAACGGCCTAGCACCCACCTACGACACCCTGGTACACCAGCTGGTACACCTTAGTGACCACCAGGTACAACAGAGTAATATATACTTTGCGGTTTGCCCGTCCAGCAATCCCACGCATTTTCCGCGGGAAATGCATTTCTAGTTATTCTTTGTTGTCTTATGCCGCGTCGCAAATTCCCGTGAGCTGGAATGAGCTAAAACCATGAAACTTGGCCCAATAACTGGAAATTATGTGCAAATGCTTCCCAAGAAACATGAGCTGAATCGGCCAGATGGTGGCGCTGTAATTAAGGCCCAAAAGCGAAATTTTGGAAAGCCCACGCCCCTCACACAATGACTCCGATTGATTGAAATTTGACACAAGTCCAGCTCAACATGTTCTACAAAAAAGCCTCAAGAACCACTAAAGTCCGCCTGACTAGATTTTCCGCCATTTTGAATTTTTTGAAAAACACATTTTTGACATCTCCTCCTAGACCATAGGTCTGATTGCTACAAAATTTTCTGTGGATCATTATTGTACCAAGCTTATCAAAAGTTATATAAAGCTGCTGATACCTTATTTAGTTTTCAAGATATTGACCAATGACGTTCAAAAGGGCGTGGCTCAGCACATAAATAGACCAAAGTCAACAACGGTCCAGCCAATCATCACAAAACTTGCAGGATAAGTACGTGAAACACACCCCGAAAGTTTCATTGAAATCGACCTCTAGGGGGCGCTACAAATGCAAACAATGGGCGTGGCATAACACAAATCTGACTATAAATCAGAAAGTTTGTCCAATCATTACAAAACTCGCAGGATATGTCCACATAAGTACCTGAAACATACCCTGAACGTTTCATTAAAATCTACCACTAGGGGGCGCTACAAATGCAAACAATGGGCGTGGCATAACACAAATCTGACTATAAATCAGAAATGTTTTGTCCAATCATTACAAAACTTGCAGGATATGTTTGATAACAATGTTGAACCACGTGTGTAAAATTATTTTGAAATCACTCAATACGGGGCGCCACCAGTTCCAAACATGTGCATGGGCCTGGCGCAAATTTGGCCTTAAATCAATGACAGTTTGTCCAAACATCACCAAACTTGGTGGACATTTTTAATTAAGCTGTTGAAACAGCTGAACAGTTGAAACAGCCAAATTGTTTTTGAAATTGACCAATAGGGGGTGACGGCGTTGTCGAACAAGGGCGTGGGCCTGGCAAATTGTGCTGTAAATACATGAGTTATTCTATATGGGTGTAACCCACATTAAAATATGGTTATAAAATAAGTAGATTTTTATAAATAAAGTTACAAATAAATTAGGATACAATTAAAAATGTTGACACTAAATAATTTGTAAGAAGAAACAATTAAAACCTATGCCTATACAAATTCATAGCGAAACAGTCCCCTTTAATTAGTGAATATCCCTTTAAGAAAGCCGTTGTTTTTTTCCTCTTGGAAAAAAAGTTACAGCACAGGTGCAGAGTTAGAACCGTGCACTGCAGAGAGAGAAACGGAGAGAAAGAGATAGATAATTTACTTTGTAAAAGACATGAATAACTACTTTTTTACCATTTAATGCAAGCCTGCAAATACCTTAACACACAAACTGAGACAGGATGGCGAGCTACCCACGGATCTGAGAGCTGAACACACGTGCCAGTGTGAGAATCTAATGTACACGTCTGATGACTGCTGAATACATCGCTGCCAGTGTGGTAGGAGTGTTGTGGATCTGAAAACAACTACAGTACAAAGAACTAGAACTGAGTTTGAAAAGAACTGAAAAGAATATACCACTTTGGTACTACATTACATTTATTTCGAGAATTTCCAATGTTATGTTGTTGTGATGATGTAATGTTCATTTGATGTTTAGATTGAAGAAAGGTGAATTTTATTTATCTTACCTGTCGGGGAAGAAAGGAAAAGCGTTAAACCCAAAAGGTTATATCTCTGATTTACCTGTCATTGATTTTAAGGTTTACTTACCTGTTTTACCTGTGAAGGAAAAATAATAAGACTTAACTCAGGGAATAAAATAAGACATAACCTACTAACCTAAAAATAAGTTATGTTAGAAACCTGACTAAACTGACTAATCTAACTAAACTGACTTAAACTGACTAGACTAACTAATCTATAGGAAACTTAAAGAAGAAACCAAAAAGGTTTGGTTATACTCACCTGTGATATAGGCCTATAAGAAGATTGATTTATTGTATGATAAGTGTTATTTTTGTTTGTTTGTTACCTTTCCAATCACTAAATTGCCGGCTGTTATACTTAAAGCTCTGTGTCTCCGGTCTGATTTATTATATTATCATCACCACTCCCACAAACCTGAACTAGTCCAGTCGTATACTTACGCTGTGGATACAGTGACACAAGTGCTACATGGGCTTACAGTATAGTATTTTTCTGGGGCTATTATTTTTAAACTGGGCTTTTTTGTTTGAGAATGGAAGCCTCTGTCCTGGTGGCCTTGCTTACTTAAACATCCAGTTAACTGCATATATTTGTTTGTGGAATTTATCTTCTTCTGTCACTCTGCATGCAGTTTGCCGTAACAAAATGGTTTGAACCCGCGAAGCGCCGCTTGCGGCTATATTTATCAATTATTATTGGCTCACTTGTTGATTGCGTAACCTTTAACCAATAGAAGAATTAGAAGTAATTTGTATTAACATGATTATGAATATTCAAGTTTTTGGCTCCAAATATTCAGATTGAATAAACCGTGCAACTACCATTGTCCTGTTCCTGAAATTTCTTCAACAGTCCAAAATAGTCATACACACATACACAATCGGCCCAATCCTACTGCCCTTCATCAATGATCATGTCAAAGAGATGAGCGCTGATAGTTGAAAGGTGACAGGATTTGACATTGCGACAGCATGACCAAACAGAGGACAAAGCTACACCATCCAGCAGCAGAAACTTGTGTCCTCCTTCCAGCTCTTCTGCTTCACAGGGGAATTAGCTCAAATGGTAGAGTGCTCGCATTGCATGTGAGGGGCAGTGGAAACTTGGAAACTTGCTCCTTTGGTTCCAATAGCAATCTTGCAGTTTGCCTTTAGAGTTTAAGCTCTGACAATGAATCCATTGTGCAAGTTAATGTAGCAACAACATGCTGATACAGTATTCCTGTGGAAAGTTTTCCCAAGGGCATGATGCTTGCCATTAAGTTTAAGGATGAAATGTCTAAATGGTTGCGCTTTTATCCAAAGCGCTTTACAACATATGACTCTCATTCATCCATTCACACACACCGATGGCAGTGAGCTACCATGCAAGGTGCTGGGCTGACCATCAGAAGAAATTTGGGGTTCAGTGTCTTGCCTAAGGACACTTTGACATGTGGACAGGAGGAGCTGGGGATCAAACAACAATCTTCTGATCAGCGGACAACCTGGGGCCTGTTCCAAGAAGCGGGTTTAGTGAAAACTCTGAGTTTGTTAACCCTGAGATGAGGGAAACTCTGGGTTTTCCGTTCCAGAAAGAGAGGTAACTCAAACTCTGAGTCAATTACCATGGTAACTGACTCTGTGAACCTAACCTGCTCGCTGGCAGGTTTTCTTGAACAAACCCTGACTTTCTCCCTGTCTCCTCCCTCTGCTGAACCTTAAGCAGCTGTCGGACATGGCATGTCCTTTCCTCGGTAACCCGATCGATATTCAAGCTGAAGTAATTCGCATAGCCTTATGTCGGGAGAGGATTTTGAGACCCCGATTAGATGTTCTATGTCCAGGATGGAAGAGCTGTCCGAGATATAATATGCCGTTTACAGTTCACGGATTAAGCTACCACCACCCCGAGCAGTCAAATAAAGACACCTTTCATTTGGTCTTCTTTATTTCCTACAAATACAAAAGCAACAGTTAGTATTTTTATATTGTTCCAACAACACATTTCACCTGTGACCATGCACCCACCTCTAACTTATGTTCCAGTAATTACATTTCTAGATCTGCCTTTCTAATTTGCCACCCCAAGTACACCATTTGAAGTATGTCTGGCCCAGACAGCTCAGTTAGTAGAGCATTAGACTCTCAGTCTCAGGGTTGTGGGTTCAATCCTCACATAGTGTTAACTATCACCTTTATAAGTCGCTTTGGATAAAAGCCTCTGCTAAATGAATGTAATGTTTTTATATTTCATTTTCAGCTGCTGCCAAGAGCGCTTTGCGCCCGTGGGATTGCACCTAAATGAAAATATTTTTTTTCCAATACCATTCCACCACTTTCTCACATGTAGGTAATATTAATAGAAAGTGTGGTTAAATGTTAAATGAATACACTACTGCATTCAAACGTACGCATTGACTCGGGCAGCGATTCTCTCCCACGCCAATTCCCTCTCCTTTACGACCCTTCTGCTTGCTGGTTGCCATGGTGAATCGTAGTATCGGACCTCCATTGATGATGGCTTTTTATTGTCATCGCGCACGCGCTTAACTCAAGGTGAACATACTCAAAATTGATTGAACTAACTCAAATCAGCCGTTCTGGAACCGAAAACTCAGAATTGGCCATCTCGGAATAAATCAACTCAGAGTGCAGGGTTAGACTCAGAGTTTGCTGAACCTGCTTCTTGGAACAGGCCCCTGCTCTACCAATGAGCCACAGCCACCCCAATTTAAGTACTTGGATGCATGTTTGATATTTGCCTCCTAAGTCCATGAGAAAGCTAAGGAATTCGATATGCCAGTGTATGCATGCAACAGGCATAACTACTGCTGTCAACAAGGACTGATTTCAACCCACTACGGTCAACCACGGAGGGAGTCGATCTCTCAGTCTTCTGATCCGAAGTCAGACGCCTTATCCATTAGGCCACGTGGTCTAGCTTGGGGTTGTATTCCAATTTCTGCCGCGCCAAGCAAGGAGTTGATTCCCGAAGCGATACAGTCAGCGAGACTTTTATCAGAGGGGCAGACCTATTTCATCGAGAAGAGCAGTCACAAACTTTTGAACTGCGGAAAAGTGTCTTTGAACAAATTGGAGGGAGGAAGACAAGGCTTGCTATAATGGTGGGATGAAGGACGGTAATGTTATTTTCCGTTTGTACTTGCGCCAGAATTTGGCAATTTGCTAGCAAAAATAACAGTACTGGCCAGTACAGGGGTCGAACCCGCGACCTTGGCGTTATTAGCACCACGCTCTAACCAGCTGAGCTAACCGGCCTGCCAAGAGCCAATTTGCTACTGGCAAATTGCGACAGCAAGACCAAACACAGGGCAAAGTCACACCATCCACCAGAAGCAGCTTGTGTCCTCCTTCCAGCTCTTTTGCTTTACAGGGGAATTAGCTCAAATGTTAGAGCGCGCGCTTTGCATGTGAGAGGCAGTGGGATCGACGCCCACATTCTCCAAACATGCTCCTTTTGTTCCAACAGCAATCTTGCAGTGTGCCTTTCAGCTCTGACAATTAATCCATTGTGCGAGTACATAGGTTGATGCTCCATGTGGCAGCATTCATACTGATACAGTATTCCTGTGCAGAGTGTTCCCAAGATGATTATGCTTCCCATTAAATTTCAGGCTGAAATGCCTCTCATTTAAGTACTTGGATGCATGTTTGATATTTGCCTCTTAAGTCCATGAGAAAGCTAAGGAATTCGATATGCCAGTGTATGCATGCAACAGGCATAACTACTGCTGTCAACAAGGACTGATTTCAACCCACTACGGTCAACCACGGAGGGAGTCGAACTCTCAGTCTTCTAATCCGAAGTCAGACGCCTTATCCATTAGGCCATGTGGTCTAGCTTGGCGTTGTATTCCAATTTCTGCCGCGCCACGCAAGAGGTTGATTCCCGAAGCGATACAGTCAGTGAGACTTTTATCAGAGGGACAGACCTATTTCATCGAGAAGAGCAGTCACAAACTTTTGAACTGCGGAAAAGTGTCTTTGAACAAATTGGAGGGAGGAAGACAACGCTAGCTATAAAGGTGGGATGAATGACGGTAATGTTATTTTCCGCTTGTACTTGCGCCAGAATTTGGCAATTTGCTTGCAAAAATAACAGTACTGGCCAGTACAGGGGTCGAACCCGCGACCTTGGCGTTATTAGTACCACGCTCTAACCAGCTGAGCTAACCGGCCTGCCAAGAGCCAATTCGCTACTGGCAAATTGCGACAGCAAGACCAAACACAGGGCAAAGTCACACCATCCACCAGAAGCAGCTTGTGTCCTCCTTCCAGCTCTTTTGCTTTACAGGGGAATTAGCTCAAATGGTAGAGCGCTCGCTTTGCATGTGAGAGGCAGTGGGATCGACGCCCACATTCTCCAAACATGCTCCTTTTGTTCCAACAGCAATCTTGCAGTGTGCCTTTCAGCTCTGACAATTAATCCATTGTGCAAGTTAATGTGCGAGTACATAGGTTGATGCTTCATGTGGCAGCATACATACTGATACAGTATTCCTGTGCAGAGTGTTCCCAAGATGATTATGCTTCACATTAAATTTCAGGCTGAAATGCCTCTCATTTAAGTACTTGGATGCATGTTTGATATTTGCCTCTTAAGTCCATGAGAAAGCTGAGGAATTCGATATGCCAGTGTATGCATGCAACAGGCATAACTACTGCTGTCAACAAGGACTGATTTCAACCCACTACGGTCAACCACGGAGGGAGTCGATCTCTCAGTCTTCTGATCCGAAGTCAGACGCCTTATCCATTAGGCCACGTGGTCTAGCTTGGGGTTGTATTCCAATTTCTGCCGCGCCAAGCAAGGAGTTGATTCCCGAAGCGATACAGTCAGCGAGACTTTTATCAGAGGGGCAGACCTATTTCATCGAGAAGAGCAGTCACAAACTTTTGAACTGCGGAAAAGTGTCTTTGAACAAATTGGAGGGAGGAAGACAAGGCTTGCTATAATGGTGGGATGAAGGACGGTAATGTTATTTTTCCGTTTGTACTTGCGCCAGAATTTGGCAATTTGCTAGCAAAAATAACAGTACTGGCCAGTACAGGGGGTCGAACCCGCGACCTTGGCGTTATTAGCACCACGCTCTAACCAGCTGAGCTAACCGGCCTGCCAAGAGCCAATTTGCTACTGGCAAATTGCGACAGCAAGACCAAACACAGGGCAAAGTCACACCATCCACCAGAAGCAGCTTGTGTCCTCCTTCCAGCTCTTTTGCTTTACAGGGGAATTAGCTCAAATGTTAGAGCGCTCGCTTTGCATGTGAGAGGCAGTGGGATCGACGCCCACATTCTCCAAACATGCTCCTTTTGTTCCAACAGCAATCTTGCAGTGTGCCTTTCAGCTCTGACAATTAATCCATTGTGCGAGTACATAGGTTGATGCTCCATGTGGCAGCATTCATACTGATACAGTATTCCTGTGCAGAGTGTTCCCAAGATGATTATGCTTCCCATTAAATTTCAGGCTGAAATGCCTCTCATTTAAGTACTTGGATGCATGTTTGATATTTGCCTCTTAAGTCCATGAGAAAGCTAAGGAATTCGATATGCCAGTGTATGCATGCAACAGGCATAACTACTGCTGTCAACAAGGACTGATTTCAACCCACTACGGTCAACCACGGAGGGAGTCGAACTCTCAGTCTTCTAATCCGAAGTCAGACGCCTTATCCATTAGGCCATGTGGTCTAGCTTGGCGTTGCATTCCAATTTCTGCCGCGCCACGCAAGAGGTTGATTCCCGAAGCGATACAGTCAGTGAGACTTTTATCAGAGGGACAGACCTATTTCATCGAGAAGAGCAGTCACAAACTTTTGAACTGCGGAAAAGTGTCTTTGAACAAATTGGAGGGAGGAAGACAACGCTAGCTATAAAGGTGGGATGAATGACGGTAATGTTATTTTCCGCTTGTACTTGCGCCAGAATTTGGCAATTTGCTTGCAAAAATAACAGTACTGGCCAGTACAGGGGTCGAACCCGCGACCTTGGCGTTATTAGTACCACGCTCTAACCAGCTGAGCTAACCGGCCTGCCAAGAGCCAATTCGCTACTGGCAAATTGCGACAGCAAGACCAAACACAGGGCAAAGTCACACCATCCACCAGAAGCAGCTTGTGTCCTCCTTCCAGCTCTTTTGCTTTACAGGGGAATTAGCTCAAATGGTAGAGCGCTCGCTTTGCATGTGAGAGGCAGTGGGATCGACGCCCACATTCTCCAAACATGCTCCTTTTGTTCCAACAGCAATCTTGCAGTGTGCCTTTCAGCTCTGACAATTAATCCATTGTGCAAGTTAATGTGCGAGTACATAGGTTGATGCTTCATGTGGCAGCATACATACTGATACAGTATTCCTGTGCAGAGTGTTCCCAAGATGATTATGCTTCACATTAAATTTCAGGCTGAAATGCCTCTCATTTAAGTACTTGGATGCATGTTTGATATTTGCCTCTTAAGTCCATGAGAAAGCTGAGGAATTCGATATGCCAGTGTATGCATGCAACAGGCATAACTACTGCTGTCAACAAGGACTGATTTCAACCCACTACGGTCAACCACAGAGGGAGTCGAACTCTCAGTCTTCTGATCCGAAGTCAGACGCCTTATCCATTAGGCCACGTGGTCTAGTTTGGGGTTGTATTCCAATTTCTGCCGCGCCAAGCAAGGAGTTGATTCCCGAAGCGATACAGTCAGCGAGACTTTTATCAGAGGGGCACACCTATTTCATCGAGAAGAGCAGTCACAAACTTTTGAACTGCGGAAAAGTGTCTTTGAACAAATTGGAGGGAGGAAGACAAGGCTTGCTATAATGGTGGGATGAAGGACGGTAATGTTATTTTCCACTTGTACTTGCGCCAGAATTTGGCAATTTGTTTGCAAAAATAACAGTACTGGCCAGTACGGGGGTCGAACCCGCGACCGTGGCGTTATTAGCACCACGCTCTAACCAGCTGAGCTAACCGGCCTGCCAAGAGCCAATTCGCTACTGGCAAATTGCGACAGCAAGACCAAACGCAGGGCAAAGTCACACCATCCACCAGAAGCAGCTTGTGTCCTCCTTCCAGCTCTTTGCTTTACAGGGGAATTAGCTCAAATGGTAGAGCGCTCGCTTTGCATGTGAGAGGCAGTGGGATCGACGCCCACATTCTCCAAACATGCTCCTTTTGTTCCAACAGCAATCTTGCAGTGTGCCTTTCAGCTCTGACAATTAATCCATTGTGCAAGTTAATGTGCGAGTACATAGGTTGATGCTTCATGTGGCAGCATACATACTGATACAGTATTCCTGTGCAGAGTGTTCCCA
Organism: Hoplostethus atlanticus; assembly: GCA_034670405.1. Classification (NCBI taxonomy): domain Eukaryota; kingdom Metazoa; phylum Chordata; class Actinopteri; order Trachichthyiformes; family Trachichthyidae; genus Hoplostethus; species Hoplostethus atlanticus. Next base: position 55,734 of record JAXDDX010000401.1, on the reverse strand, counting down.
AGATGATTATGCTTCACATTAAATTTTAGGCTGAAATGCCTCTCATTTAAGTACTTGGATGCATGTTTGATATTTGCCTCTTAAGTCCATGAGAAAGCTGAGGAATTCGATATGCCAGTGTATGCATGCAACAGGCATAACTACTGCTGTCAACAAGGACTGATTTCAACCCACTACGGTCAACCACGGAGGGAGTCGAACCCTCAGTCTTCTGATCCGAAGTCAGACGCCTTATCCATTAGGCCACGTGGTCTAGCTTGGACTTGTGTTCTAATTTCTGCCGCGCCTAGCAAGGAGTTGATTCCCGAAGCGATACAGTCAGCAAGACTTTTATCAGAGGGGCACACCTATTTCATCGAGAAGAGCAGTCACAAACTTTTGAACTGCGGAAAAGTGTCTTTGAACAAATTGGAGGGAGGAAGACAACGCTAGCTATAAAGGTGGGATGAATGACGGTAATGTTATTTTCCGCTTGTACTTGCGCCAGAATTTGGCAATTTGCTTGCAAAAATAGCAGTACTGGCCAGTACGGGGGGTCGAACCCGCGACCTTGGCGTTATTAGGACCACGCTCTAACCAGCTGAGCTAACCGGCCTGCCAAGAGCCAATTCGCTACTGGCAAATTGCGACAGCAAGACCAAACACAGGGCAAAGTCACACCATCCACCAGAAGCAGCTTGTGTCCTCCTTCCAGCTCTTTTGCTTTACAGGGCAATTAGCTCAAATGGTAGAGCGCTCGCTTTGCATGTGAGAGGCAGTGGGATCGACGCGCACATTCTCCAAACATGCTCCTTTTGTTCCAACAGCAATCTTGCAGTGTGCCTTTCAGCTCTGACAATTAATCCATTGTGCAAGTTAATGTGCGAGTACATAGATTGATGCTTCATGTGGCAGCATACATACTGATACAGTATTCCTGTGCAGAGTGTTCCCAAGATGATTATGCTTCCCATTAAATTTCAGGCTGAAATGCCTCTCATTTAAGTACTTGGATGCATGTTTGATATTTGCCTCTTAAGTCCATGAGAAAGCTGAGGAATTCGATATGCCAGTGTATGCATGCAACAGGCATAACTACTGCTGTCAACAAGGACTGATTTCAACCCACTACGGTCAACCACAGAGGGAGTCGAACTCTCAGTCTTCTGATCCGAAGTCAGACGCCTTATCCATTAGGCCACGTGGTCTAGCTTGGGGTTGTATTCCAATTTCTGCCGCGCCAAGCAAGGAGTTGATTCCCGAAGCGATACAGTCAGCGAGACTTTTATCAGAGGGGCACACCTATTTCATCGAGAAGAGCAGTCAAAAACTTTTGAACTGCGGAAAAGTGTCTTTGAACAAATTGGAGGGAGGAAGACAAGGCTTGCTATAATGGTGGGATGAAGGACGGTAATCTTATTTTCCGCTTGTACTTGCGCCAGAATTTGGCAATTTGCTAGCAAAAGAAGCAGTACTGGCCAGTACGGGGGTCGAACCCGCGACCTTGGTGTTATTAGCACCACGCTCTAACCAGCTGAGCTAACCGGCCTGCCAAGAGCCAATTCGCTACTGGCAAATTGCGACAGCAAGACCAAACACAGGGCAAAGTCACACCATCCACCAGAAGCAGCTTGTGTCCTCCTTCCAGCTCTTTTGCTTTACAGGGGAATTAGCTCAAATGGTAGCGCGCTCGCTTTGCATGTGAGAGGCAGTGGGATCGACGCCCACATTCTCCAAACATGCTCCTTTTGTTCCAACAGCAATCTTGCAGTGTGCCTTTCAGCTCTGACAATTAATCCATTGTGCAAGTTAATGTGCGAGTACATAGATTGATGCTTCATGTGGCAGCATACATACTGATACAGTATTCCTGTGCAGAGTGTTCCCAAGATGATTATGCTTCCCATTAAATTTCAGGCTGAAATGCCTCTCATTTAAGTACTTGGATGCATGTTTGATATTTGCCTCTTAAGTCCATGAGAAAGCTGAGGAATTCGATATGCATGCAACAGGCATAACTACTGCTGTCAACAAGGACTGATTTCAACCCACTACGGTCAACCACAGAGGGAGTCGAACTCTCAGTCTTCTGATCCGAAGTCAGACGCCTTATCCATTAGGCCACGTGGTCTAGCTTGGGGTTGTATTCCAATTTCTGCCGCGCCAAGCAAGGAGTTGATTCCCGAAGCGATACAGTCAGCGAGACTTTTATCAGAGGGGCACACCTATTTCATCGAGAAGAGCAGTCAAAAACTTTTGAACTGCGGAAAAGTGTCTTTGAACAAATTGGAGGGAGGAAGACAAGGCTTGCTATAATGGTGGGATGAAGGACGGTAATCTTATTTTCCGCTTGTACTTGCGCCAGAATTTGGCAATTTGCTAGCAAAAGAAGCAGTACTGGCCAGTACGGGGGTCGAACCCGCGACCTTGGTGTTATTAGCACCACGCTCTAACCAGCTGAGCTAACCGGCCTGCCAAGAGCCAATTCGCTACTGGCAAATTGCGACAGCAAGACCAAACACAGGGCAAAGTCACACCATCCACCAGAAGCAGCTTGTGTCCTCCTTCCAGCTCTTTTGCTTTACAGGGGAATTAGCTCAAATGGTAGCGCGCTCGCTTTGCATGTGAGAGGCAGTGGGATCGACGCCCACATTCTCCAAACATGCTCCTTTTGTTCCAACAGCAATCTTGCAGTGTGCCTTTCAGCTCTGACAATTAATCCATTGTGCAAGTTAATGTGCGAGTACATAGGTTGATGCTTCATGTGGCAGCATTCATACTGATACAGTATTCCTGTGCAGAGTGTTCCCAAGATGATTATGCTTCCCATTAAATTTCAGGCTGAAATGCCTCTCATTTAAGTACTTGCATGCATGTTTGATATTTGCCTCTTAAGTCCATGAGAAAGCTGAGGAATTCGATATGCCAGTGTATGCATGCAACAGGCATAACTACTGCTGTCAACAAGGACTGATTTCAACCCACTACGGTCAACCACGGAGGGAGTCGAACTCTCAGTCTTCTGATCCGAAGTCAGACGCCTTATCCATTAGGCCACGTGGTCTAGCTTGGCGTTGTATGCCAATTTCTGCCGCGCCACGCAAGAGGTTGATTCCCGAAGCGATACAGTCAGCGAGACTTTTATCAGAGGGACAGACCTATTTCATCGAGAAGAGCAGTCACAAACTTTTGAACTGCAGAAAAGTGTCTTTGAACAAATTGGAGGGAGGAAGACAACGCTAGCTATAAAGGTGGGATGAATGACGGTAATGTTATTTTCCGCTTGTACTTGCGCCAGAATTTGGCAATTTGCTTGCAAAAATAACAGTACCTGGCCAGTACGGGGGTCGAACCCGCGACCTTGGCGTTATTAGGACCACGCTCTAACCAGCTGAGCTAACCGGCCTGCCAAGAGCCAATTCGCTACTGGCAAATTGCGACAGCAAGACCAAACACAGGGCAAAGTCACACCATCCACCAGAAGCAGCTTGTGTCCTCCTTCCAGCTCTTTTGCTTTACAGGGCAATTAGCTCAAATGGTAGAGCGCTCGCTTTGCATGTGAGAGGCAGTGGGATCGACGCCCACATTCTCCAAACATGCTCCTTTTGTTCCAACAGCAATCTTGCAGTGTGCCTTTCAGCTCTGACAATTAATCCATTGTGCAAGTTAATGTGCGAGTACATAGGTTGATGCTTCATGTGGCAGCATACATACTGATACAGTATTCCTGTGCAGAGTGTTCCCAAGATGATTATGCTTCCCATTAAATTTCAGGCTGAAATGCCTCTCATTTAAGTACTTGGATGCATGTTTGATATTTGCCTCTTAAGTCCATGAGAAAGCTGAGGAATTCGATATGCCAGTGTATGCATGCAACAGGCATAACTACTGCTGTCAACAAGGACTGATTTCAACCCACTACGGTCAACCACAGAGGGAGTCGAACTCTCAGTCTTCTGATCCGAAGTCAGACGCCTTATCCATTAGGCCACGTGGTCTAGCTTGGGGTTGTATTCCAATTTCTGCCGCGCCAAGCAAGGAGTTGATTCCCGAAGCGATACAGTCAGCGAGACTTTTATCAGAGGGGCACACCTATTTCATCGAGAAGAGCAGTCAAAAACTTTTGAACTGCGGAAAAGTGTCTTTGAACAAATTGGAGGGAGGAAGACAAGGCTTGCTATAATGGTGGGATGAAGGACGGTAATGTTATTTTCCACTTGTACTTGCGCCAGAATTTGGCAATTTGTTTGCAAAAATAACAGTACTGGCCAGTACGGGGGTCGAACCCGCGACCGTGGCGTTATTAGCACTACGCTCTAACCAGCTGAGCTAACCGGCCTGCCAAGAGCCAATTCGCTACTGGCAAATTGCGACAGCAAGACCAAACGCAGGGCAAAGTCACACCATCCACCAGAAGCAGCTTGTGTCCTCCTTCTGTTGTGAATAATATACTTTGTACTAAACAATGATATGCTTTAAAATAAGCAATATAATCTAGAGTGTGTGTGTGTTATGATAAATCTACATAAATATAGAATATGTTTGATTAAGCATGTAACCTAAAAGATCATAAAGTAATCATAAAGTTTCAATAAAGCTTCAAAAACATAGTCTAACGGTTTCCCTACAGTAATCATAAAGGTTATTAAAAATATCAGTCTGAGGCCTTCTGCCACTAAGGGTGTCCAAGGTCAGGCGGCACGAGGCCTTTAAAAAAACCCAGGTGGGGCTGCGCAGACAAGAGAAGTCCAGGTGGCATAACGTAATGGGTGAAATGCAAAGTCCTAAAATTCCAGTTATACGGCTAGTAATGGTTGTTATAACAGGAAAACGAGGACCGCCCTACATGCCACAAAGACCCCCCCATAGGACCATATTTGGCGTCTTCGGACACCATTATTTTCTTGCTGGACAAAGCTAAAATGTAATGGGAAAAATGGGCGAAGAAATCAGTATTCTCCACCCAGTTTTTAGGGTTTATAAATCATGCCCAGACAGAAGATACGTCAGAGTCTGGTTCGGGGACAAACTCGAGTTTTGTCTCTGTTGAAGCAATAAAGCTCTATTGCAAGCGAACTCTATCATCTCCGTTAATTCTTCTGAACCTGTTTGAGGGACTCCAGTAACTACAGGCATCTACAGAATCTGTGTGAAGTATTAAAGTGTCGGCGTGGGGGTCCGGTCATCACCATGGCCTGAGACTTGGATTCTTCCTCCGACTTGAGGATCTCAGCCTGGGGGGAGTGGCTGCATCTCAAACTCACCATCAGTGGCCACAAAATTAAGGTAAGACAGAAAACCTTTTCTAAAATTCTGCAGATTCTTCTGATTGTGTCTGAGTGCAGGACTCCGCCCCAGGTGAGGAAATCAGGAAGGTCTCTCCTCCTAAATGAACTTTAGTTAAAGAATGTTTTAAAGAAAATAGGCAAATTTGTTATAGCATAAGGGAAAAAACCAGCAATGGTTCATTAAAATAATATTAGCTAAAAAACTAACGGCACTGGACGGTCAGAGTTTGATGCAACAGTAATGTATGAAAACCACCATGGTGCGGGAAAAAGAATGAACATGATGAGAACGATTAGTAAGAGTGGATGAATGGCTATTGATAATGTGTGTATTGCATGCGTGGATAGTTTGTACTGCCTTAATGTTCTGCAGGGGGTTATGATTTGGAATGGCCGCACACGCTCAGGCCGGCCAATAATTCTCAGAAAATATTAAACACTGAATGAGGGTAGTATTGATTTGCTTTCCTGCTCTATAAAGGTGAAGACGGACGGTGTATAAAAGGTTTATGTTTTTTGTTTTTTTGGTATGTTGTGATGCTCTCTGTATAAAGTTCGTTAAATCTGTGAATTTGTTGTATAGCTAGAGAATGGATGATTTGTGTAATAGGTTATGATAGGATTTGCCCAACGATTGTGGAATACCGCCCTCCGTTTCAGTAGTGTTTGTTTCAGATGGGTGTGCTGGGGGGGACCCGAAGCGAAGAGAAGGGGGGGTCGAATAGACAAAAAGTTGTTTTGGCACAAATTTGCTAGCACAAACACGGCGGATACCGCTTTCTCGTTTCAGTGGGCTTAAGCGGAGTTCTGAGGCTCTCCGAGAAGGGAAAGGTCTTGAGAATAGGCAGGGGTTGATCACAACCACTGCGGTATAACGCTTCTCTTTCAGTAGGGTTTAGCAGAGTACATGGGGCTCTCTAAGGAAGAAGGGAAGGTCTGAATAGGCAGGGGTTGTTATTGAGTGTACACATCGCCTGGACAGAACGGGGGGGATGCAACAGGGGGTGGCTTCTGTGTACTCAAAAGTCGATAGGAGAGGAGTTTTGTATGCGCTCTCAAACTGTTGCTAGGGGCCCCCCATTAGGGACCCTGCGAGGCGCGCAAGTTGCTAAATGCTAATTGCAACTGTTGCTACAATGTACAATCTGCAACACTTGGCCAACGAGAAAAATACTATTAGCGATGTAAATATTGCTTTTTGTTTTGTTTTATTATTAAACATTTAGAACCATAGATGTGTAAATAACAAGTGTATTATTGTAACTAAGAAGTATTTTTATGAGATTGAATGGTTACGGCATGTCGGAGAATGAGATAACGGTCCTTTGCTTCATTGCGGTGAGCAAGAAGATGCTGTGCGGGGCTGGTGGACGGGGATGTTGAGAGGGAGTAGAGGAGGCGGTGTGAAGTGAGATAAGAGTCGTAGCTTTCTGCATGAACCTAGGAGTACTGTACAGGCTGTTGAATCGTTTGTGTGCCAAGAGGAGTAGAGGAGGAGATCTGAATAGAATAGTATCACAATATAATGTATGTATCTGTATTATATAAGTTGGTCAAATATTAATGGATGAGAGAGATAGTAGCGAAGAAGAAATATTTTCGATAGAACATTTTTGATAATATAGGAGTGCTGACTACAAGAAGGGAATAAGGGACACATTTATGGTTGGAGGAACCATATATTGATGAGGAAGGTGTGGAAAAGTGGCAAGACGAAGACAAATTAATCATCTGAAACTTTGGCCACGATACAAAATTTGTAAACCTAGAGCAAATACCAGGAAGAATTTCCCTGACGTGCCGTGGGAGAAGGGCAATTACATGGGTATTGGACTGTAACAAATTTGACTAGATTTTTGGAGCCCCGTTGTGCGGAGATCCTGGATGAGGTACAACGCTCTTGAAATCCAGCTTTTGGGGTACAAGGGGTTTCGGGGTTACAAGGACGAAGCCGAGTAGGCGGTGAATCCAGGCTTGTGTATTTCCGTCAGTCCCCAGAGGAGTGAAGTGGGAAACTGGTAATATTGAACTATATTACTATAACCTCACAAGGAGAGGACAGAGAGAAAACTAAAATTTGGTCAATATTAAAGACAGAATGAAAATCATAAGCCTGGCATTACTGCTGGTAAAAATCTACTTGTATTAAATAAGAACAAAAGAGTTAGAGAAGAGCCAGAAATTTCCTAGATCCACTGGCCAAGCAGCGGCGGGACAGGGTACATGGGGGCATAAGTAAAAACAGGAGGTGGGTGTAATATCGACACTCAAATGGAGGTGATTGATCTAGTACGAAATCTGGATCGTAAATAAAAAACAGATCCAGCCAGTTCAATGACCGCAGACCTCAGTTCAGATGGCCACTGACAGCGGAAATCAGGAAGACTCGCTCAGTGGCCTAAATAAAGGGCACATCAGTAGAGCATGCTGCGATGAAGTGGAGGAAAAATATAAAAACACCACAAGGCAAAAGATAAGAGCGATCAAAGGGAAAGGGTAGAAGATTAGGGAAAGGGATCGAGTGTTAGGTGGCTTTAGACAAGAAGGGCAAAAGAGGGCAAGAAGCCAGAGAAGAGAGTAAAGAAAAATTAAAAGAGCAAGAACAGCAGCCTCACTGCCCCGCTATGGCCCGCTTACAAACCACCCGTATTGTCAAAACCACCAGCACCGCCCACACCATATGCCCCAGCAAACAAGTAATCAATGCCAGGACAGTTTCCGTATACAAGAGTGTGTGATGAGGAGGAAGAAGAATGCAAAAATACAAGGCAAGCTGCAAGGGGTTTTCAGTATCACATACTGACGCACCAAGCAAGCTGACAGGGGAAGCAATGTGAGTTCAGGGGAGAAGCATTTCCTGAAGAGGAGGGGATATAATGACCGCCCACGTAGCTCTACGCCCTCTCATATGGCACAACATCCCTTGAAGAAGAGAAGCCGGGAAAGCAGTGGTGAAGCCACGTAGAACTACAGCAGAAAGGAGTAACAACGACGCGAAGACGAAAAGAGACATACAGCAATACCGACAGGCAGCCACATACAGTGCAGGCTAGCTCAGCCAGCAATGACAGTACGAACCTACTATTCGCAAGGAGGATCGTGAAGAATCAGCGCTCCCTCCACGTCCATGTCCGCATTAGAAGGAGCCAGTCAGCAGAATGTCCAGCTTACACAGCACCCCCTGACGATATTTCTCACTTGCAGCAGGTCTGTAGAAGAAATGGCCCCTGGCGAAAACATTGAAACTGGGTGAGTTTTGAAGACTTTGGAGGAGGAGGATGCCTGCTGGCCATCAATTGCGGGGAAAAGATGTGTGAAACATCTAAACCTCCTACAGCCACACAAGACACTATGAGGCTAACAAGAATGGAGGAAGAATTGGGAGGGGGGACAGGTGATATTCCTGGAGGAAGAACTGGAGGAGGGGGCTGGCCCATATATGGAGAGGAAAGAAACACAGGAAAACCAAGGACCCAGCCCCACAGAATGAAAATCCTGCGAATGAGTGGTTACATGATCAACAGAGGATACAGCAAATTGAAAGACAGACGGCGCCTACCTAGTGGATGAAAAATCGACGAAATCGAAGCAGAAATGTCTGAAAATAAGCGGATCATAGATTCGCCAGTTTGAGGAAAATAAAGTCACAAAAGAAAGCAGTGGAAACCAACGGGCAGGGCCTGAGCTGAGGAAGTGGAGGAAGAAATACAATGCACTAAGTGAGGAGATCTGAGTCCAGGCGGAGAGCGAGGGGAAGAGATCCATGATGATTTCCTAATCCACTCGGTGCCCAAATAATTACCAAAGCTTCTCTGGGCGAACCCATATATGTGCCGTGTTCATTTATCGGACTTGCGTGGGACTGGCCATTAGATACCAGACTCCATGAAGGAGAAAATAAATGGATAAACCAGACTAGTAAGAAAGTACAGCTGGAAGTGAGTGTTGGCCATTGGGAGACAGCAAGGTTGCTCTGTGCACATAGCTGCGAAACACATGACTGGGAAGAAACCTTCACAGCAGCTCATTGCCTGCACTGATAGTGGGAAATAGAGTGGAATGAGGTGGGTTTTGGCGGGATTTCGCAATCCAATATGGGCCTGAAACTGAGATAAAAATATCTCAGAAAAAATGTGATCCCTCCACATTGGACGGAGCAAAGAGGCGCTTAAAAGACGGGGGATAGCCCAGCAAAAAAATTCCTACGTGAAGTTCAGCGAAAGTGGAGAGAAGAAACAGGAAAGTGCCTCGGAACGCCATCCGACAAAAAGTCTGTTTAAGGTAATGGTTAAAGAAACAGAGCTGCTGAGACATGGCAAAGGGTTGTTGCTACAGACACGCTAGACAATTAGTCGTGGGGCTTATGAATGATGGAAGGCCACTGTTTTCTGAGCATATTGTGCAACCATGTGAGAAAACTCACAGAAACAAAGACAAGCAGAAGGAAGGGAAGAGCAAGCAAACGCATGGGGTCCGACAAGCTACACACAGCTACAATTGTATGAATTAATTCAAAACCAAAGAAGGATTTAAAACTAAGATCCAGGCCCCAGTGGTAGCCATAGATCAAGCCCCAGCACAAACCAACAGTAACTATGGCACCCCAAGCCCCCACACCACCCCAGAGACCAGTTCCAGTTTTTTTTTCCAGTCGAACTAGCCCGCTCTGGTGCCATTAGGATGATGGACGATGATTAAGGGCCGGGGGAAAATGTACCTAATCCTACCTTCCAGGGAGACACAGAATAAGTGGAAAAAAGAAAACTATGGAATGTGTTGCAAACAATGTGCTTTCTTTATATGTTTTCATTAGATTTAAACTTCACATCCTGTGGCAGATGATAGTGCCCTACACTCCCCTAATGTAGTATCTTGGTTATTCAAGGGCACACAGATTGTGTTATCAGGACTTTTGGGTTTACTCGCCAGTATTTTGTGGTAAGACAGTGATGTTTGGTGTCATTCAACCCATTTGTTGTTAGGTGATTAAAATATGTCACTTGCATTCCCAAAGGATCAAGAAAAATGGACTTGTTTTCCAAAACCTGAGAAGGAAATGCAGTTTATGGGTATGGTTGATCCCGGGTCATCAAGTTGTAAATCTGATGCATGCAAAATGAGGGGAAACACATACCACTCACTGAACATACCATAAGCCTGAAACACCTCAGAAACAAGTCAGGACCACTCAACGAAATTCATAAAAAACTCGAACACGAACAAGGAGGACACACTCGTGCAGCGGAGCGGACTGGGTAAAAAAAATCAGGCGGGAGGAGGGGGGGGGGGGACAAAAAAAATCAAAGGAACATCAAAAACATCAAGAAACTCAAGAAATCAACGCAACCGTTCCTGCCAGCACCGTCCCGCAGAACAGTCCTATTATCTAAGTTTTGAACCTGGCTCTCGCGAAAGCTCTTCGTACTTCCGCTCAGTACCAGACCAGCTCATGAGTGAATCTTGCCGAGACGGGCCGTACCGATTGAGTTCACTCCACCTGATCCAGAAGATACGAAACCACGATCTGATAGCACCAGCTCGCTACCTCTACTCTGATTCCTGAACGACGTGATGGTCCAACCAATCGCCTATCCTCTATCTCCACTGAGGTGAATGTTGGCACGAAGACTCCGACGAACAAACGGCCCTCCTGACGTCGACTGGGTCCAGGACCAACAAGTGCGTGTGTTTACCTGTCCACTGCGAACTAGCGCGACGGTTTACCAGGAGACGTGGAACGCCGCTGACACCTGCAAAACCAGACGGTAACTCAACTTTCTTGTTGATGCAGGGGTGTTGCAAATGGCAGTGTTGAACTGTTGAAAAGTGAGGTTAGAATATTCTCTCTCTCTCTCTCTCTTCTCTCCACTATTCTCTGTCCTTCTGTGTACCAAGTCTCCGGATACACCTGTCTGCTGTCCTCCAAGCCATCTTTCGCTGTCTGGCACATTGCCGCATTAGACGCATTACGGCTCAAGACGTTTGGTCGGTGCATAACTTCCTTGACATCTTAGGATCCAATATCTTGGCCACTCTTATTTTGATATATACTATGCAAGGTTTAACTTCCTACCTTATTTGATTAAATCCTCTGCCACTGTTTTTCTTGCTATCTTGTTTGCCATGTTTATTGCCCTTAAATCGGTTTGAGATGTAGTATACATGTATGCATTTTATTGGTGTGTTTTCTCGCTTAATAGCTTAATCAAACCACCCCCTTCCCCACTAATACCCACCCCCCCTCTCCTCCCCCCCCCCTCTGCGCCCCCCCCCCCCCCCCCAAAATCTCTTCTGATCCAAGCGAACTTGGCATTATTGTGGGTCATTTGTTATATCTGGTATGGGTGAAGGGAGTGTGTGTGGTAGAAAATCACCTTGAAATCTGAAGCTCACTTCTTCGGATTAATTAGATCTAGAGTCTAGTATCTCTTTTAAAGAGGACTATTTCAGTGATTCGTTTTTGCTAAAATTGCTGCCCCCATGTTTTTGCACCTGCAACCGTAAGGGTGTTTAAGGTATTTGCAAGATAAAAGCCTTAAGAAAATGCACTTCGTTTTGTAAGGATTAGCTTGTGGGATGTTTCGTATACTAAATAGTTTCTCTTCGTTTTCATAACGTAAAGCTCAACACACCTAAGGGGGCCCAGAGAAGCCTACTTCATAGAAGGTGTGTTGGGGTCGAACTTTGTATAACACATGTGGCCTATTACTCATCGTATCAACCAAAAGCGCATTCGGTGGAGGCGGCCAAAGTCATTAAATTGTCATCGTGTGGTGATCCCCGAGGTGGTTCAACAATACAGGGCAGCGAGTGAGTAGGATAGTGAGTACTCTTTACAAACAATAGCATTCGTACTCTTCACAGAGGGCCATCCTCCTACATGTACTAGTGGGACAAATCCGGCTCAAAACACTCCCACATTCTCCTCTTACACTACCCTTCTGTGGGCATACGCCCATCCCCCCCCACCCCCCCCCCCCCCCCCTCCCCCCTCACCCCCCCCCCCCCCCCCCCCCCCCCCCCCCCATACATTTTAGCAGTGGTGGGGAGTTATTGCGTGTAGGAGGGTTTCCCCCCCCCCCCCCCCCAGACACGGTTTCATCATCTCACTTTTCGCTGAAGTCACGCAGGATAATTTTGGCTGGGCTTTTCCCGTCTTTAGCGCCTCTGCCGTCCGACTCTTGGAGTGATCCCATTTTTTTTCGGATATTGTTATCTCAGTTCAGCCCATAATGTGGATTTGCGAAATCCGCCAAGAAGACCCACCTCATCCACTCTGTTTCCAGTAATCAAGTGCTGGAAGATGAGCTGCTGTGAAGATTTCTTCGTCATGTGTTTTCAGCTATGTGCATGAGCAAAGCCTTGATGTCACCCAATGCCAACCTCACTCCAGCTGTACTTTCTTCTAGTGCTGTAATCCATTTATTTGCACCTTCATGGAGGTCTGGTAGTCTACTGGCCAGTCCCACCATATCCATAAATGACCACGGCACGTATTGGGTCTGCCCTGTTGCTTTGGTTATTATGGGGCACTAAGTGATTAGGAAATCATCATGGATCTCTTCTGGCTCTCCGTCTGGACTCAGATTCTCCTCACTTTGGGCCTGGTATTGTCTTCCACTTCTCAGCCTGCCCGTTGGTTTCCACCGCTTCTTTTGTGACTTTATTTTCCTCAACTGGCGAATCTGATGATCCGCTATTTTCGACATTTCGACGATTTCGTCGATTTCATCCACTAGTAGGCGCCGTCTGTCTTCAATTGCTGGATCCTCTGATGTCATGTAACCACTCATCTGCACTTTCATTCTGTGGGGCTGGGTCCTTGTTTCTTCCAAAAATGGACGCTGCCCGTCCTCCAGTTCTTCCTCCATCCTTGTTAGCCGCCTCATAGCGTCTTGTGTGGCTGTAGTAGGTTTTGATGTTCTCATACTCTTTTCCCTGCATGATGGCCAGCAGGCATCCTCCTCCACCATGTCTTCAAAACTCACCCTGTTCAACACTTTAGCAGGGCCGTTTCTTCTATCAGACCTGGCTGCAAGTGTGAAATCGGCAGGGGTGCTTGTGTAGCGGGGACATTCTGCTGACCGGCTCCTTCTAATGCTGCCTTGACGTGGAGGGAGCGTTGTTTCTTCACCCTCCTTGCGATAGTAGTCGTTTCTGTCCTTGCTGGCTGACTGCCAGCTCTGTTGTGCTGCCTGTCGGTATTGTTGTATGTCTCTTTCGTCTTCGCTTGTTTGGTTACTCCTTTCTGCTGTAGTTCTTAGTGGCTCACCGCTGCTTTCCGCTCTCTTCTTCAGGGGAGGGTTGCCATTTGATGGCGTGCTGCGTGGGCGGTTCATATATCCCCTCCTCTTCAGGGAAAATGCTCTCCCGACTCACATTGCTTCCCCTGTCGCTTGCTGGTGAGGTCAGTGTGATACTGAAATCCCCTTGCAGCTTGCCTTGTATTTTGCATTCTTCTTCATCACACACTCTTGATACTGGAAACTGTCCTACTTTGATTAATTGTTTGCTGGGGGCATATGGTGGTGGTGGTGCTGGTGTTTTGACGGTAAACTCGCATGTATTAAAAAAAAAAAGAAAAAAAGGGGGCGGTACCACCACATCTCGCGGTGATGAGCCACATACACAACCGCGGTGGGGAAATTTCAAACCGCGACAGCCCTATTCAGCACCGGCTGCGGCCAATTAAGGCTGATTGCAGCCGGGTCCTTTTAACCAGTGTCCATGTGTGTAAGGGAGGACGTTTGAGTATCAGAGTGAGAGGCTGATGGAGTGCATGAGCCGACAGGAGGTCGAAAGGATCGAGGGTTGGTTGTATGGAGAGCGACCGAGACCAGCGGTGGCGGCCAACCAGATCCACGGAGGATGCAGCCGAGAGCAGCCTGGAAGAGCTGCCCAGTCGGGGTTGGAGCGGGATGCTCCTGCAAGCCTGGCAAACTGGCAGCTTTGGTGATCCGCTGCTGACCTGCCGGGACAGAAGGGAGGTGCGTCTGCGCTGAACACCTGCCTTCAACACCGGGTCGTATTATTAATAAAGCGGCCTGCTGGCCTGTTAACTCTGCCCGCCTGCCTTGTCTCTGTCTGTCACGGTAGTAGTGAGCATTGCTACAGGGCTTTACCATCATGCAAGCAATCATTTCATCAAAGAGCAGGCATCATTTTTGGATATCTCGACTGATGCTGACTTACCATGACTGATGGCCAGGTGACACAGCACCAGCATGAAGGCTGCAGTAGCTTTCATGATGTCTCTGCGTCTCTGCTTCAATCTCTGTGGAGCTGCAGTCCTGCACAACCGATGAGAACCCCCACTTATAGACCTGAGACCTGAGCCAAAGGTCAGGCATATGCGTATACAACTTGGTAGTATACATTTCATTGTGAAGTTTGAACAATGGCTTCCTCTGTACGTCTGTGTGCCTCTCACTTGACCCACTTCTGCAAAATGCAGATGTGAAGAATTTAGTTCCGAAATGCTTTATTATATCTATTTTGGGGGAAGAAAAGATGAGGGCTTTGGTTACCTACTAAAAGTACTAGAGTGTTGTTTTTTTTTAACCTTCTGGTATAATTTTCTTAAGAGTAGAAACCACTTTTTTTAATTTGGATGAAACTTGGGGAAATGATGTATCTCACCACAACATCAGGCCAATCACAAGGGTCCTCATGAGTACTAGGTCATTAGTCCGTTAGGATCATCCCCTGTGTATCATTAGGATTGCATAGATTCCGATGCCACTTTCGCTTCTCCTTATCAATTAAATTCTTTATTGATTCCAATTAGATACATTGTTAAGGGGAAAAGACTACATCCATCTTTAATGGAGTGCCCTGGCATCGAAATTCTTCATTGTTTCCAATCAACGGTGCACAGAAATATCTGTTGCACAGCTGCCGGAGCAAACAGCATCCAGCTGAGCAACAGCCTCCTCGTCGATCAGGGGAATCAATAGTACTTAGTTTCAAAGTGCATATTTGCTGTTGGCCATTTTCTTTGACAATACACCAATGACTACAATTCAAGGAACTGATTGGTAGAATAAACATGAGCCTATTGGACAGTTATTATACTTATTTTAGATGCTGTATGTGATTTTGAGAACATTAGGACTATTTAATATTGTGTTAAAGAGTTCTGCACTTTGAAAATTGTGTGTGTGTACGTGTGTGTACGTGTGTGTACGTGTGTGTGGTTACAGTAAAAGGAAGCATGATTTCCTGAGTAACAGGTGCCAGCTCAGTCACGTATGATGGAATGCAGTATTTACAAGGAAGGCCTGGAAACGTCTCTGCTTGCACCCTGACGTCCCCAAGACCAAATCTGATGAAAGTATTAATCTGTGATTTATTGTTTTGCACTTTTCTTTTGAAAGGGTTTCCTTTTTTTTTTTATATTTTACTTTTCTTTGTTTTTACGTGGAAGCCATTCTTTTAGCTTTTAAGTGTATTAGTATTATTTCAACTACTACTATTATATACAAACAATTACATTAACAACACCTCAGCAGGGCCACTTCAGTCAGGGTGGCAGTTTTATTGGTGAGTCTGAATTTAAAAGAAGGAAGTAGGACACATAAAAGGCTCCACCAACAAGGAACAACCAAAAACAAGTATAACAAAAGGAAATCAACAACCCACTAATCCCAAAACAAAACACCGCCTCAGATTTCAAGAATAGAATAGAATAGAATAGAAACATATGCAGCCGAGAATGTGGCATGTATGGGTTTACTCACGGTTGTTACTTACGGTTGTGATTTCTTCATTAAATAAGGATTTTAAAATATGAAAAATGTTTTATATATTTAATATGTTTGGTTACCTTACGCCCACGGCCAGGGCATGAGGAGTGTCTGTCCAGTGTGATACTGCAGGCCGATTCGGCGTTGCCAGGCCTGGTCTAACAGGTTTACTTACTGCAAAAGCTCACAAATGTTTTGGGGTTGTTTTTGTCACAGGGTGGTGTGTGTGTGTGTGTGTGTGTGTGTGTGTGTGTGTGTGTGTGTGTGTGTGTGTGTGTGTGTGTGTGTGTGTGTGTGTGTGTGTGTGTGTGTGTGTGTGTGTGTGTGTGTGTGTGTGTGTGTGTGTGTGTGTGTGTGTGTGTGTGCCTGCCTGCTGAGCTGATTGACTGACACACCTCCCTCCGTAATTTCAGCGTGTGGGTAATTAGGCCACAGGTGTTGGTGGTTTGGGTTTTCCCTGCCCTTTCATTTAAGCAGCAGCAGGGGGGCAGGCTGGCAGGACGGTGAGCAAACAACGATCGGGAAACGCTGTTGGAGGAGCACTGGTCGGACGGCTGTCACAGTAGAGAGGGCATCTTGTCCAAAGTTCCCGGGAGCAGCGCGAGAGAAGTGTTCCTGACCGGGGACGTGCACAGCCACTGTCAGAGCCACTGCCGGGACCGAAGGAGCTGCTGCTGCGCAGAGGACCGGGTCGCCATCACGCCAGAGGAGGCTACAGATACGCACGGTGCGCGAGGGGGAAGCCTGTGATGAAAGTGGAGGGGTGGGGACGCGTTCCACCCTTCCTCCAGATACGTACCCCTCCTGATCTATAGCCGATTCTCATAAAAAATACACTGGAGAAGGCGTCACCTAGTTGGCGTTGTTAATGCTGCTGTTGAATGATTTTTATACAATTATCCTGTTAAATAATTACAACTTTGGCATCCCGCCAGCAGTCATTCTATATGGACAAACTTCAGTAATGTTGGACTGGGCTTTATTTCATTTGAGTTGAAGTGGATTCATTTGAATTGATTTGTTTGTTTATTTAGTTTGGTGTTCCCTGTGTTGGACTTTTAGTTTGCTGTGTTTATATTTTGATTATATTATATTTTTTGATTTCTTTTCCATCCAAAACTTATTGTTGTTTTTGTTCTAAAATAAGCTATTACAACTAAAGACTGCTAGGTAGGTCACCCTGACGGATATCTTGTTGTTGTGTTTTCTCAAGCGACTGGCAGCCAGCTGAACTGGGACCTGCTGTCCAAGGACTTACCTGTTCTCACCATTTCGAAACCAGACTGTTGGACTCTTTTAGATTGATCCTCCGGAGTATCCCTTATCTATTGTTTTTAGAACTATTGTAATAAAGAAGTATTTTATATATTTAATTCTTGTCTGGTCGTGTTGTTTAGTGTAGCTGCTCCCCAACAAAAAGGAGAAAGTGTGGTTTTACATACAGCCACTCCACTCGGTGACTGTGTGTGTGTGTGTGTGTGTGTGTGTGTGTGTGTGTGTGTGTGTGTGTGTGTGACAACAAGGTTGGGAAACGCTGCTCTACAGGTACTTCTGGACCAAAGTGTGTTGAGGCAGTTGAAATAAGACAAAATAACTCCAAAACAATAGACAGGTAGAGACGAGGATCTTTGGAACAGGTTTTGTTGGACATTCAAAATCATTGCACATGAATGAATTCCGAAATTTCAAATGAATACCATTCATAGTCGGATGATGAAGTCTGAGGTACGTCGCTATGGTAACCCTTAACATGTATATACACATGCACCTTTATTGTACGTTGGTCGTTGGCCAGACTAACCATCAGAACTAACATTTGTTTACATGAAGTTTGTTCAATTAGATTGTTAACCTGCAGCCGGATGTCTCCTACTGGTTCCACTGGGAGCTGACCAGTACAACCACAGCTTTCTACTGGTGGACACTGGGAGCTGACCAGTACAACCACAGTCTCCTACTGGTTCCACTGGGAGCTGACCAGTACAACCACAGTCTACTACAGGTGGTCACTGGGAGCTGACCAGTACAACCACAGTCTCCTACTGGTGTCCACTGGGAGCTGACCAGTATAACCACAGTCTCCTACTGGTGTCCACTGGGAGCTGACCAGTACAACCACAGTCTCCTACTGGTGGTCCCTGGGAGCTGACCAGTACAACCACAGTCTCCTAATGGTGTCCACTGGGAGCTGACCAGTACAACCACAGTCTCCTACTGGTGTCCACTGGGAGCTGACCAGTACAACCACAGTCTACTACTGGTTCCACTGGGAGCTGACCAGTATAACCACAGTCTCCTACTGGTGGTCCCTGGGAGCTGACCAGTACAACCACAGTCTCCTAATGGTGTCCACTGGGAGCTGACCAGTACAACCACAGTCTCCTACTGGTGTCCACTGGGAGCTGACCAGTACAACCACAGTCTCCTACTGGTTCCACTGGGAGCTGACCAGTATAACCACAGTCTCCTACTGGTTCCACTGGGAGCTGACCAGTACAACCACAGTCTCTGACTGTCGGCCATTGAGCAGCTTCCCTGGAGCAACCAGTGAGTCCATGCCTTGCTGAGGGGCACCTTGGCAGAATTTGCTAAGCAGGGGGAAATGTTACTGATTCACTTTCCCTGCCCAGGTATTTCCAAGGATTCAAACTAGCGTCCGTCTGGTCACGAGCCTGAAGCAGCTGACAGACAGATTGTTAAAACGAAGCTGAGGTCTTTGGGCGACAGCTAAGACTTCAAAAGTTTGGAGTTTCAACTTTTCAACGTTCAACTAAGCCAGACAGTCCAAAAAAAAAAGAAAGAATCCCCCAAAAATCCAATTGTTCTTTTGTCGGTGTTGTTGAACTATTTATCATTCAGGTTGAGTGTGGTTCAGGTTAAATGTTTGACAAGGAGCTTCGGTATGAACTTGCTAAATTACTCTTGAAGTTTCTCGGTGTGACCTGACTGAAATCAGCTTCGAGCAGCACTCAGGTTAGTTCTGCTCCACCCTAAAACAGTTTAACACTGTAGAAAAACAGCTATGGAGCGTTTGCACCTAGGTCGCGATTTGGTCAGTAACCCGGATGCACAGAAACGTTCAGGAAAACGTGTGGAAGCTGCTAAAACGTACAGAGAAGGACTTAGTCAGCAGGAAAGGGCGCGATACTTTGAGAAACTAAGGTTAATAGGTGGTGAAGATCCGTACGAGCTGGCTCCTTCGTCTTGGAAGGACGAGCCGACAAGTCTGCCTTCTATTTCCTATCCCGACATAGTGAACTACCTTTTTCTGCCAAGCCCATACACAGCTGAAGACCTTAAATGTTACAGAGGTTGGAGACCTACAACCAGATGGTGTGTGGATGGGTGAGAGAGGCACAGTATCAGCTCATCGATGACATGTGTATTGTGAAAGCCAAGGTAGGTGATTTTTAGGATTTCGAGTCTACTAGTACAAATTTTGTACAAATAGTACAGATCTTGCTTTCCTGTCATATCAACAGATGGCAGCCAATCTGGTCATCCTTCTTGTACAGGTCAGACTTTTTACCTGGAATACAATGAGAAATATAGCACACTTTTGAAGCTACATTTTAGGAACATGTTACAGAAACTATAGTCTATACTATTGTGACCCACTGCAAGAGTGAGGTCAGATAAGACCGGACAACGCCACCTTGGGAGTTTCACCGAAGGAAATATCTGTATTTTTGATGACCAGAAGAGTTTCCCCAAGACACAAGTAAGTAGGGACAGTAGAGCCAAAGACGTGATATTCAAGGCCCGATGGGCAATTTATTTCAAAATAGAGCGAAGACGAAGCTGGGGATAAAGGTCGGAGTTAAAACAACAATTTTATTAAACAATCTACTACAAAACAATATTAAAATGCGGAGGGAACGCTAGGGAGTGCTACTGACTGCCACCAGAAATAATAATAAATGGAAGGTGGCTGACCGACTGTAGGGATCGTACCTTGGACCAGGGGACCGACCGTATCACCGCCACGCGTGCTCCGGGTGTCAACATGCGCGCACACACACACCCACACAGCAAACACACACACACTGCAAAAGAGTGAAGAAAAGGGTGTCAGTGCACTGGATTAACACTAAAACAACGCCATGCAGTGTGAGGGAAGAGAACCCGGTCCTGGAAGAGGTCTAACACGTATGGTCAACCAACCGCTCCAAACAAAGGAAATAAATTAATCAAAAACAAGAGATGCAAAAATGACAACAACTATCCAGTAAATAAAGAAAACACAAAATAACATTACACAGAAAACGCTGGCGCAGTCAGCAAAACTCTTTTCCAATTCCCCCATAAAATATTTTTCACGGCGTACGGGGGCTACGCCTTTCCCACCGGCAATCCACAAGTGAAACCAGTTTTTTTAAACCCCTGACATAAAATTTTGGGAAAAAGCAAAGCACCCCCAGCGCGATTTTCCAAAAGACAGACATCGCCTTTTAAATTTATACAAAAGCGAAAATCGTAAATACATAAACAAAAAATCTGGCCGCCAACATTACCTTTAGGGTAGGGGGCAAACCTCCCGCGCGCAATGGATACCCCAAAGGGCACCTAAAAAGACAGTCTTTTGGGGTTAAATCTGGCCCTTGCACGGATCGCCTATGCAATAAAAGGGGGTTTTCCCCCTATAAAGGGGGAATACGGGCCCATACAATACCTGCTAAAAGGTAGACAGAAACCCCAAGTTTACCCGCCGGGGAAACACAACAGCCCGGAACCCCTGTTCCAACAATAAAAGGGTAAACCCCAAGCCACATTTTTCCCAAAAAAAAGCAAACCCAATAGAAAGACAACCTCTTAGCAGCGATGGGCTTCAAACAATCCCAAAAGGGCACAGGGAAACCAGAATTCAGGTTTAAACCAAGCGTGCCCTTACCGGGGGTATTATACCCCACTCTGTAAACAAGCTAATTGCTTGATATTTTCGCCTCTCCCCCCAAAAAACCCAAGGGGGGGGGCGGGGCCGCAGGACAGCGGGAACAAACGGAAACCGAGAAACTCCGTTTTAAAGACTGGAGCTTTTTCCCCGGGTTAAAAATTTTCCCCCCGGGTGTTTTCTATCGGCGTCCCGTCAAAAAGGGTCCCCCACAAAAGGTTTTGCGGGCCCATATACAAACGCTAGCCCCAAGGGGTCTAAAGATTGCTACGCCCCATACTACTAAGCCTGGTACTAGGGATTTCCCGTACCCCCCACTCACCCTGCTCCTCACCGCACGGGGAGGTGGGGGACATTGGGGTGGGGGCCCCCGCTGTAAACCAATAGTTCTTCTTGGGGTGGGGGCACCCGTCACGGGGGGCAGTCTCTGGAAAAACAGGGGGAAAACCGTTACTACGGGGGGACTTAAAAGCCTGGCTACCCGTGAGAATTTTAAGAAAGCTTTTTGGCCCGGGTAAAGGGGGGCCCTTTCCACCTGAGGGGTTTCCAGGGCAAAACCCAGAGCCCTTTTGTTGGGGGTTCATCCCCCTCCCCAAACCCCCTTTGGGTTCCCCACGGGTTTTGGTCTGAGGGGGTTCGGGGAAACAGTTTTGGGAGGCCCCGGGTTTTTAGATGGACCGGTGCCCTTGGGGCGGGTTTTGGCCCATGTCGGGCATTTGGAAAGGGGGGGGAAAAAAAGGTGCCGCCTGGTCAGGTCCCTTTTAAAAACCTTTAAAGACGCCGAGCCCCGGGCACCCTTGGGATCTTCCCCGGGGGCCAAACGGGAAAATGGAATGGTCTCGAAAGAAAGACTATTGGCCAACCTGAAAAGGGTTCACTCTCCCACCTTTTTTGTCATACCCCCTCCTTTTTTTTGGCAGCGGGCTGTCCTTGGGTCCTTTCCCGGGCCCCCTCGAAGGCTACCGGGAGCGCCGACGTTGTTTTTTTGGGACCCACTCAAAATTTCTGCCACCACGGGGTTTCTTCGACTTGGCCCAAAAAAAGTCCAGGGGGATTTGGGGGCTCTCCCCCAAACATGAGGAAGTGGGGCGTTTCCCCCGGTCGATTGAGGGATGGTGGTGTTTAGTTAAACCCCACGGGGGGGAAAAATGTTTTTGGCCATGCCTCTTCGTTTCGGGGGGAATTGTCGCAGCAAGTCTTTGAAAGGCCCGGGGTTGAACCGCTCCACCTGTCCTTTCCCCTGAGGGTGGAAAATGGGGGGGTACGGGGTCTTCAGTTTTCCCAAAATAACTCACACAGCTGCTGCATGAGTATCCCCTCAAAGCTTCGCCCTTTTGGGGTCAGAATGGAGGCGTGCGGGAACACCAAAGGGGTTAAATTTTTCCCCTTTAAACCAGCACGTTAGCCCCCGTAGATGCCCTCGGGTTTCCCGGGGGGGGGTTTAACCACCTGTGTGAATTTAGAAAACACATCTGTAAATTACCAACCTTCCCCCCCCCATCCCGGGAAGGGCTCCGGGAATGAGAAGTCGATGGCCACACCGGTTTCGGCAATTAAACGCCAGCGTTTACCCAGGGGACCCGGATTTGGGGGATGGGGAAAGTTTACCAAGGGCACCCGTAAACATTTTTGGGACACCATTTCCCTTAATGCCTTTAAACCCATCCCGGCCAGTAACACCTCTACGCACTAGTTCTGTATACGCTCAAAAACCCTGGGGGGCCAGGGTTCTCAAAAAAGCTGCTGAAACACCTCCTCCTTCAAACCCCCTCGGGCACAGCAGCTGATGGACCTTTTCCTCCCCCGCGGGTGGGGAACAAAACGCCGGTAAAAAAGGGCCATTCTCAGGGTTTGGACCCGATCCCACTGCCGAATTAGTCCACGGTCTGCAGAGGTAGGACCTCCGCTCGGCCGGGGAACCTGGGCCCATCCTCTGCGGTGCCAAAAGGGGGAGAAATCCCCCTGTTTGTGGGGTCACCCCCTTGGAGTCCCCCCCAAGTCTTTCATGGGCGAGCAGGAAGGACAGAGATAGCTGCCGGGAAGTCACCTGGGGGGTTCATTTTCCCCTGGCCGCTTTGCGGGCAGGGGTTCGGGAAGAGCTGCCCCCCGGAAAAGGGCATTTTCCCAAATGGCCTCTGGGGGCACGGGCAATGCACTGTCTGGACAGGGAGCCCTGCATTTTGGTTCATGCCCCCCGGGCGTAACCACACTGTAATTAAAGGCAGACAGTTGAGAAACCCCCCTTTTTGCTCTGGGGCACCCAAATTTTTAGCTGTTCCCAAGTAAATCAACGGGTTTTTTTATCGTCCAGACTATGCACGGGCTCCCCACAGATACTCCCCGGGAACTTCTCCGTCATGGCCCCCCTTCATGGCAAAAATTTCCCAATTCATGGAACAAAGTTCTTCTCAAGGGGCTCAGGCTTGGGCGGCATAGGCAACAGGTCCACCTTGCGGTTTTGGGCCCCCGGTGCAGCACGGGCTCCCAACCCATTGGGGCGGGCATCATTTTCTAAAATGAAAGGGGGGGAGAAGTTTGAAAAAGCCGGGATGGGGGAAAATCTACCGCCGGGGCCTTCAAATCCGGGGAAGCCCCTCTCGCAGGGGTTTCCGACCAATTTCCTGAAAACAGTGCCCCTCCCCCCTTTTTCGAGTCTTGGTCCCGGTCGGGCTCGGCAATCGGGCGATGCAAGGGGGATACCAGCTTCCCCAAAACCCACCGACAAAGCGGCGGTAATAGCGGGCAAACCCCAAAAGGACCCACTCAGAGACTTTGGGAAAGGACGGAGGCCAGTGAGAAACCCAAAAGACCCCCTTTTTGGGGACATTTAAGCCCCCCGTCACGAAGAAAGGTGACCCATGTATTGACCTTTTTCCCCTTTTTTGAAAAAACAGCATTTCCCCCCAGTTTGGCCTTGGGGCCTTTCCCTGTCCCGGGCGACTCAACCCCAGATCTGGGGCGGCCCAAAGATGTTCACCCCACATTTAGAGGAAAAAAACAATGATGTCATCCAGAATAACGGGAGTGACTGGCATGCTGCCCCCCGAACACCCCTCTCCATTAACCCCCCCTGAAAAGTGCTTGGGGGCATTACTAAAAAAAGGGGAAATTGGGTTTTAAACCCCGAAAACCCCAAAAGGGGTTTTACAGAAGGGGGTTTTTCGGTTTGTCCGCTCAGTCACTGGGATTTTGATTATACCCCCAATTTTAAAACCCTTGTCCGAAAACCATTTGAAACCTGACAGAGCATCGGGGGATTCCCGATACGAGGGGGGGGAAAAGCGCCCTTTCCCCCGGGGCCCCTTGCTATTCAGGTGCCGGAAATTGACACACATACGCAGGTTTCCCCGCCCTTTCTTTCCCCCAGGACAGGGGAGCGGCGTAGGGGCAAACTACCCCTCCCTAATGACCTGGTTGCCCCCAGAAAGCTGGCGTAAAGGGCCCTTGACAGCATCATAGTCTGGGGGGGGAATTGCGCCTATACCTCTGCCAAAGGGGGGTGTCGCCAAGTACGGTATGTCATGGGAGTTTGGGGGGTGCGGGCCAAAATATTCCTTCAAAAGCTGAAAACACTCCCTCAGTTTAGACAGTAAGACCTAACTTTGTCCGGGCTCAAACCCTCCGAGAGAAGGGAATGGGTCAATGGCCTTCAGTTGGCCCTCCACTACACAAACCCTGCACTGTTTTTGTGTGAGTATTTGGCCCGGGATTGTGCCGGGGTTTTCTGACCACCTCGGTGACTCCTGGGGGCAAAGCTCACAATCTTGCTGGAGTTAAGACCCTACTGTGGGTACGGGGGTGCAGGGGAACACTTGGGGGTACTATATTAACAAGTTGGGGTATAGGCAGTTTCCTCGCACTACATGCACCCGAAGGACGACAAGAGGAGGCCATCCGGTATGAGTGGGGACTTCCCAGGGGTCAATGAGGGCGGGTACTAGGGGCTTTGCCAAACCCGCGCAGCCAGGTTTTAGCCACCAGCTTAACAGTCCCCCCAGGTATATGAATTTGGGCTCCTACCTGGGCCCTTGGGAACTCCTGCCTAGACCCCCCGGGGGCTATTCCCGGACCCGCTGACAGTTGGGGAAAGGCCGTTGCCACGACTGGGAGGGATACTTCAAATGGTGGGGGATCAAAAAGTGCCGGGCCATGCTGACCAAAAAGCCCCACATAGGGACTCCCGAAACACATTCATGCCCCCACACCAGGAAACCCCAGGGGAGATACCTCCCTGGGGGGTCTTTAAAAGATCAAACCCCCACACCGGGATTACCTTACCAAATACCCGGGCCCCGGGCCAACCCACCCTAACCAACATAAGGTATCTCTACCCATTTTTCAGCTTTGGATTGTAACCAACGGAAAAAACTGGAGTTTTCTCCTGGAATTTTTTAAGAAAGAAAAATTTTTCCCCAAAAGTCGAAAACCATTGACCCAGTATCCCAAACAAGCATTTTACCCACTTTCCCCCCCCCAACCTAATGGCTACCTTGGGGGAAAACCCAACCCGACAGGGGTGCTGCAAGCATGGCTTACCGGGCCCGTGTTTCCTTAGAGCCAATAAATCCCCCCCCCGATGTTGGGTTTCCCCACATCAAGGGAAATAGTTTCCCCCCGGCTGAGAGGTAGTATGGACTCAAACTGTGGGGGAATGGGCAATGGGGGTGCGGGACTGATAAGGAAAACGCTCATTTTCACATTTACCAAACATAATGTTCTTGCTTTTGGGCATCGCCAAAAAATGAACAGTATTTGGGGGGACTAGGCCCGGGGTGGGTTTAGGGGTACTTTCATAGCCAGGGCGGGTTTTTTCAACCCGGTTAATCTGTTTTTCCCGCTGTTTTCCAAAAAATAGCCCTCAGCTCGACCCCGGGGCTGGCAGAGCTGGCTGGGGGTTTGGGCGGGGGCCCCTTTCTCTGAAAACCCAGAAGACTGCCCTTGCACACAAGGAGGGGCAGAAAAACTTTTACCCCCCTACCGTCGTTTGGGCCCGCCCTCGGGCTCCCCCCCCCCCCATGGCTTTAGCACGTACATCGGGATGGGGGGGATTGCGGGTTTTTGGCGAACTGCTCGCCCTTTAATTCCCCGGGCAGAATCATTTTACAGTTTTAGCAAAATGGTCACGTAAAAGGGCAACACATTGGCATACCCTTGGGCAAATCTGCTTTAAACCCGACCATCGAGAAAAACAATGATGGAAAAATTCCCGTAATTTCTTCCCCCCCCTAGCTGTTTTTCCGGAAAAAAAGTTCTCCTGCAGGGCAAAAATATTATTTGGCACACCCATACGCCTTTAAAAAATAGCTAAAATCTCTTCTGGGCCTCTTTTTCTCAGCCCTATCCTATACTTTTTCTCGGCCTTTGGCTTTTGCCCTCTAAATAAACAAAGATAAATTTTGCTTCATCGAGAGCCTCAAATGCCTAGCCCTCAATGCAAACTCGAACTTCTTCTATCCATTCATCAATTTCCAAAACCCGTTTTCCCTCTAAATATGGGGCACTTCCGTCCCTGGGGAGGGATAACAAACGCTCAGAGGACATGGAGCTCTAGGGAAATTGGGGGCCCCGGTTTTTAGAGCTACTGGTGCCTGCTTTGGGGCCTGCTCCCTTTTTGCAGCAAATCGCTTTCCCTTTTCACCTAAAACTGTTGGGACCAATTTCCCCTAGTTTTTATCCAGTTTTGCAAACATGGGGGGCAAAACACCCAAAGGGGGTTAGTCTTTGGGCCCCCCTTTTGACTAGAGGAGGGTGTAAATTCTGCCCAATGGAGGCCCAAGGGGCCCCCCCGTTGCAACCCCAAATGCCCGCTTTGCCTTAAAAAACCCATAACACAACAAATTTTGCTTTCCCCCCAGAGCTACAGCAAAAAGGAAAAAAACTTTAAAAAAAAAAAATTTTCAAATCGAACGTTGAAGTTTACGTCTCTGTTCCCCCCAAACCTGCCGACAACGCCCAAAATGTGACCCACGCAAGAGTGAGGTCAGGGTTTAAACCGGACAAAAGCCACCCTTTGGGGGTTTTCACCCAAGGGAAAAATCTGTATTTTTTATACCAGAGGAGTTTCCCCAAGACACAAGTAAATAGGGGCAGTAGAGCCAAAAACGTATATTCCCAAAGGGCCCCATGGGGAAATTTTTTTCAAAATACCCAAGAAAAAGCCGGGGATAAAGGTCGGAGTTAAAACAACAATTTTTTTTTAAACAAACTACCCACAAAACAATATTAAAATGCGGAGGGAAAGCCCAGGGGGTGCTACTGAAATGCACCAGAAATTAAAAAATAAATGGAAGGTGGCTGACCGACTGTAGGGATCGTACCTGGAAACCCGGGGACCGACCGTATCCCCCCCGCCACGCGTGCTTTCCCGGGGGTTTAACATGCGCGCACAAAAACACCCACACACAAACAAAAAACACCCAACTGCAAAAGAGTGAAGAAAAGGGGGTCAGTGCACTGGGTTAAAAACTAAAACAACGCCATCAGTGTGAGGGGAAGGGGAACCCCGGGCCTGGAAGAGGCCCCAACCGTATGGTCCAAACCCCCACCCCCAAAAAAAAAGGGGAAAAAAATTAATCAAAAAAAAGAAAATGCAAAAATGACAACAACTATCCGTAAATAAAGAAAACACAAAATAACATTACAAAAAAACGCTGGCCAGTCACAAACCCCTTTTTTACAATTTTCCCAAAAAAAAAATTCACGGGGGTACGGCGGCTAAAGCCGTACACCGGGAATACCAAAAGGAAACCCCCCTTTTTCCCTGACATAGATTTTAGGAAAAAGCAAAGCAGCAGCGGGGTGTCCTAAAAGACAAAACATCGCCGTTATTTATACAAAGCCCAAAACGTCATACATAAAACAAAGAAATCTGGGGGGCCCCCAAAATTACCTTTACGGAGCGCTAACCCCTTTCCCCCGCGCATTTATACCCCCAACAAACCCATAAAACAGTCATTTGGTAAATCTGGCCCGGGCACGGAAACGCCCAGTGCAATACAAGGGGTTTTTTCCCATATAGGAGGGGAAAACTGCCCTTACAAACCTTGGGTATATAGACAGCAACCCAGAGTTTACCCGCGGGGGAAAAAACAAAAGCCCGGACACCGTTTCCCAAAAATAAAATGGGAAAGGGCCTCAAGCCACATTAACCCAATAAAAGCAAACCCCCAAAATAGACAACCTCTTTCCCAGCCGATCGGGGTCTACACAATTTCCACGGCACAGGGAAACCAGAATTCAGGCTTAAAACCCTAGCGTGTCTTACCCGGGGTATATATACCCCAAACCCCTGTAAACAAGCTAATTGCTTTATACTTTTTGCCCCCTTCCCCCCCCCGAAAACTATGGGGGGGGGCGTGGATGCAGGACAGCAGAACTACGGCACCAGTAGCTCCGTTTTTAAAAGACGGAGCTAAATTTCCCACCGGTTACAATCTTCCCCCGGGGGTTTTTATCGCGTCCCGTCGATAAGGGGACCCCACAAAAGGATTTGCGGCCATATAATACTGCTAGCACCAAGGGCCCCAAAATTTTCTACGACCATACTACTAGAGCCGGTACTAGGGGGTTTCGTAGCCCCACTCACCCGGGTTTCCCCACCCACACTGGGGGGGTGGTGGGCATTAGGGTGGAAATCCCCCGTCATCCGAAAAAATTTCTTCTTGGGGGAGGGGGAACCCCCCCTCACAGGGGGATTCCCCCTGGAAAAACAGAGGAAAAATTACTACGGGGGGCTTTAAAAACGCGGGGGCTATCGTGAGAGGGGTGTTTAAAGCAGCCCTTTGGGGGACCCGGGAAAGGTGGCCCCTCCACTGAGGGGTCCAGGGGTACCCAAGACCCTTTTTCGGGTTCATCCCATCACCAACCCCTTGGCGTCCCACAGGATTGGGGCAGGGGGTTTTAGGGGACAGATTTGGAGGGAAAAGGTTTTTTGCATGGACCGGTGTACTTGTCCCGGGGTTGGGCCCAAAGTCTTTCAGGGGGCAAAATGGGAAAAAACCCGGGGCCCCCCCTTGGTTTAGGTGCTTTGGGGAAACCCAAAAAAATGCCGGGGCCCCAGGCATCCCTTGGGTCTTGGCCCCGGGCCAAAGAATGGGAAAGGGCTCGCAGAAAGACCTAGTTGGCCAAACCCCAATGGGGCACTCCTTTCACCTTCTTGTCCCCTACCCCTCCTTTTTTTGTGCAAACGCTGTCTTAGTCCTTTCCCCCGGCCCCCCCGAAGGCTACCTGGAGGCGCCGACGGGGGTTTTTTTGACCCAAATCACAAACTGCCAGCCACGGGGTTTTTCGACCCTTTGGGCCCAAAAAAAAAGTCCCCCGGGGAGTTTTTGGGGGTCCCCCCCGGGCCCAAAAATGAGGAAAATAAAGGGGGATTCCCCCGGTTTGATTGATTGGGTGGTGGTTTTTTGTAGTTTAAAAACCACGGGGAAATGTTCTGGCCAGTGCCTCTTCTGCTCGAGGGGAAGGTGCGCAGCAAGTTTGTGCAAGGTCCCGGTTAACCGCTCCCCACTGTCCATTGCCCTGAGGGTGGAAAGGGGGGTACGGGTCTTCATATTCCCCTATAACTCACAAAAGCTGCTGGCCCTGAAATATTTCCCCCAAAGCTTCGACCTTTGGGCAAATGGAGGGGGGGCTGGGAAAACCATACGGAGAAAACCCTTTTTACCAGCACGTTTGCCAACCCCCCTGTAGATGCCCCCCTGGGGCCCCGGGGGGGTTTTTACCTGTGTGAATTTAGAAAAAACATCTGTCAATTTCCAAAAACTTGCTCCCTCCCATCCCCCGGGAAAGGGCCCAGGAATGAAAGTCGAGGCCAGCACCCCGGTTTTGGCATTGACGCCCGCAGATGACCCATGGGGGCCCGGACCCTTGGGGGTGCGGAAGTTTAGCCAAGGTGCATCGTTCCATTGTTACACCCCGTTCTTTAAAGTCTTTACCCATCCCGGGGCCCGTAACACCTCTACGCACTAGTTTTTGTAGTACGCTCAATTCCCTGGTGGGCCCTGGGTTCCCCATGTAGCGCCCGTAACACCCCCCCCTCCCTTCAAACACTCGGGGCAGCAGCAGCTGAGGACCTCTTCTCCCCCCCTGGTCGGAACACACGCGGTAAAGAAAGGGCCCTTCTCATGGGGAAAAACCCCCATCCCACTCCGAAATAGTCCCCCGTGTCTGCAGAGGTAGGACCTCTCGCTCGGCCCCGGGCTAGGGGGATCCTCTGCTGGTGCCAGAAGGGGAGAAATGCCCTGATGGGGGGTCCCGCCCCTTTGGGGTCCACTCAAGTCGGGCATGGGGCAGCAGGAAGGACAGAGATTTGCCCGCCTGGTCACCTGTGGTGGTTTAAAACTTCCCTTCCCCTTGCTGCAGGGGTTCTGGGAGAGCTGTCCCCCCGGCAGGGGATGGGTTTCCCTGGCCTCTGTTTGGGGAAATGCCCAAACACTGTCCCCGGGGGGGGGGGAAGGGGCTGCATTTTTGGGTTTATTTCGCCCCGGGGGATAAACGGGACACTGAATTAAAGGCCAACATTTGAGAAAACCCCCCTTTGCTCTGTGGCACCCCAATTTAGGGTGTTTTCCCCAAATGGGCTCAACGGGTTTTTTTTTCGTCCCGACTATGCACTGCTGACCCCACAGATACTACGGAACTTCTCCGTCATGGGCCCCCTTTTATGGCAAGGGAATTTCCCAAATTTATGGGGAAAATAAAAGTTCTTTTTTCCCGATGGGCCCCGGCTTCCCGGGTGGCATAGGCAACAGGGCTCACCCTTTCGGCTTGCTCCTGTGACAGCAAAACCCCAAACCCCTTGGGGGCTGGGATCTACTTTTTAAAAAAGAAAGGGGGGGAGAATTTTTTCAAAAACCCCGGAAAGGGAATCTACCAGCCGGCCTTCAAATCCCGGAAGCTCCTCTCCACGGTTTTCCCAAAAACCCAAACTTCCCTTCAACAGTGTCCCTCGCCCCTTTCGAGTCTTGGGGCCCGGCAGGGTCGGCAATCAGGGGATGCAATGGGGGTTCCAGCTTCGCAAACCCAAACCCACAAAACGGCGGTAATACTGGGAAAGGGCCCCAAAAAAGGGCCTCAGCTCAGAGACAATTTGGAAAAAGGGCAGGCCAGTGAGCAACAGCAGACACCTTTTTAGGATCAGTAGAAACCCCCCCTCACAAGAAAGAGGGGCCCCCGGTATTTAACCCCCCCCTTTCCTGAAAAAACAGCATTTTTTTCCAGCTTGGCCTTGAGGGCCTTTCCCGTCGCAGCACTCAAAACCAGATCTAGGGGGTCAAATTTTTCTTTTCCCCACTAGAGGAGAAAACAATGAAAATCAAACCGATATAACAAGGGGTGACTGGCCCTGGCTGCGCCCCGAACATCCCCCCCATTAACCGCTGAAAAATTTTTTGGGGGGATTACATAACCCCCAAAAGGGGAATTTTGGTTGAACTCGAAAACCCAAAAGGGGGTACAAAGGGGGGGTTTTTCCCGGGTTTTTCCCCGCTCATTTTCCGGACTTTTATTATACCCCCCTATTAAATCCATTGTCGAAAACCCCTTTAGCACCTGACCCGGCATCGAGGGATTCCTCGATAAGGGAGGGGGAAAAAAACGTCCTTTTCCCGGGGCTTGCTATTCAGGGGCCGGTAATGACACAAAATACGCAAAGGGTTTTCCGCTTTCTTTCGCACCAGGACGATGGGGGCGGGGTAGGGGCTACTAATCCCCTAATGACCTGGTTTTCCAGCACTGGGGTATTGGGCCTTGACACATCATCGTCGAGGGGGAATGCGCCTAACCCCCTGCCTTTATGGGAAGGGGTCGTCAAGTAACGGTAGGTCATGGGGGGGTAGGGGGGTGCAGCCAAAAATTTCCTTTAAAAGCTGAAACACTTTCCTCATGGTTTTTGACAGTAAAAGACCAAATTTGTTTCCCGGGTCTAACCCGAGAGAACAGGGTAGGGCAATGGCCTTTTAGTTGGTTTCCCCCACACACTACCCTGCCCCTGTTTTAAATGTAGAATGGTTTTTTTTGGGGGTTGTGCCCGGGGCCCCTGACCACCTCGGTTTACTCCCCGGAGGCATGGGTCACAAACTGTGCTGGAGTTTTAAAAGCCCTACGTGCAAGGGGTGCGGTAACAAATTGCGGTACCTTTTAAATTTAAAAATGGGGTATAGGCAGTACCTCCACTCCAAAGCCCCCAAGAGGAAAACAAAAAGGAGGGCCCTCAAGTAGTGGTTTGGGACTTCCCAGGGGGTCAATAGGCGGTACTAGGGGGTTTGCCAAAACTGGGGCCCCACAGGTTTAGCCCCAGCTTAAAAGTCCCTCCAGGGATAAATTTGGGCTCCCTACCTCGGCCCCTTTGGCAACTCCTGCTCTAGACCCCTGGGGGGAAATTTCTGGACCTGCTGACAGTGCTGAAAGGCCTGTTGCCACGACTGGGAGGCATACTTCACTGGTGGGAGATCAAAAAGTGCCGGGCCATGCTGACCAAACAGCTTATCATAGCACTCCCGAATCACATTCATGCCCAGCACACCAGGAACCTCAGGTGGAGATACCTGCCCTGGGGGGTCTTTAACGATCAACACTCCACACCTGGGGATTACCTTACCAAGTACCGCCACGTCCAACTCCACGTAACCAACATAAGGTATCTCTAGCCCATTTGCAGCTCGGAGTTGTAACCAACGGCAAGACTGGAGTTTCTCCTGGAAGTTCTTAAGAAAGAAACTTTCCCCAACAGTCGACACCATTGACCCAGTATCAAGCAAGCAGTTTACCACTACTCCCCCCAACCTAATGGCTACCTTGGGGCATGACCCTACCAGACAGGATGCTGCAGCATGGCTTACCGGGCTGT
Organism: Hoplostethus atlanticus; assembly: GCA_034670405.1. Classification (NCBI taxonomy): domain Eukaryota; kingdom Metazoa; phylum Chordata; class Actinopteri; order Trachichthyiformes; family Trachichthyidae; genus Hoplostethus; species Hoplostethus atlanticus. The sequence goes on along the minus strand of JAXDDX010000401.1, from coordinate 22,983 downwards.
GTTCCTTAGAGCCAATAAAGTCCCCTCCCGATGTGTGGCTCCGCACATCAGAGGGAACTAGTTTCCCGCCGGCTGAGAGGTAGTAGTGGACTCAATCTGTGGGGAATGGACAATGGGGGTGCGGGACTGATAAGGAACACGCTCATTGTCACATTCACGAGCATAATGTCCTTGCTTTTGGCATCGTCTACAAATGACAGTAGTGGGGCGACTAGGCCTGGGATGGCTTGAGGGTACTTTCATAGCCAGGACGCTTTGGGTCAACTGGTTAATCTGTTCCTGCTGTTTCTGCAACATAGCCCTCAGCTCGACCATCTCGGGACTGGCAGAGCTGGCTGGGGGTTGGTCGGCCTTACTCTGAAACCTAGAAGACTGCATTGCACACAAGGAGGGGACAGAAAAACTTCTACCTCTACCGTCGTTTGGCCTGCCCTCGCGCTCCCACCGGATGGCTTCAGCACGTACATCGAGCATGGAGGATTGCGGGTTCTGGCGAACTGCTCGCTTCAATTCCCTGCGGAGGGCAGAATCATTCACATGTTCAGCAAACTGGTCACGTATAAGGACATCAGCATTGGGCATACCATTAGGGGCACTCTGCTTTACCTGATCCATCAGAGAAAACAATGTATGAGAGTATTCCTGTAATGCTTCCCCCTCTAGCTGTTTCCTGGAAAAGAAGTTCTCCTGCAGGGTAACATATGATTTGGCACACCCATACAGCTCTTTAAGAATAGCTAAAATCTCTTCTGGGTCCTCTCTCTCAGCCCTAGTCCTATACTTTATCTCTGCCTTAGCTTCGCCCTCTAAATGATCAAAGATAAAGTATGCTTCATCGAGAGGCCTCAAATGCCTAGCCCTCATGCTAGCTCGAACTTCTTCTATCCATTCATCAATACCAATACCCGTTGTCTCTCTAAATATGGGACACTTCCGCTCCCTGGGGAGGTATAACAAACGCTCAGAGGACATGGAGCTACTAGGAATAGGGGGCCCGGAGTTAGTAGAGCTACTGGTGCCTGCTTGGGACTCTGCTCGTTCCTGCAGCAGTCGCTCCTTGTCAGCCTTAAGCTGTTGCACCAGTTCCCGTAGTTCATCCAGTTCTGCAGTCATGGCGGCAAAACACAAGGGCGGTTAGTCTCGGGCCCACTTCTTGAAGCTAGAGGAGGGTGTAAACTCTGCCCAATGGAGTCCTCAGGTCCCACGTTGCACCAACTGCTGCTTTGCCTTAAATACCTATATACACTAACAATTTAGCTGCCCTTAGAGCTACAGGCTAAAAAAAAACACTTTAAAAAAAAAATTAACAAATCGAACGTTGAAGTTCACGTCTCTGTTCGCCCTATCCTGCCGACAACGCCAAAATGTGACCCACTGCAAGAGTGAGGTCAGATAAGACCGGACAACGCCACCTTGGGAGTTTCACCCAAGGAAATATCTGTATTTTTGATGACCAGAGGAGTTTCCCCAAGACACAAGTAAGTAGGGACAGTAGAGCCAAAGACGTGATATTCAAGGCCCGATGGGCAATTTATTTCAAAATAGAGCGAAGACGAAGCTGGGGATAAAGGTCGGAGTTAAAACAACAATTTTATTAAACAATCTACTACAAAACAATATTAAAATGCGGAGGGAACGCTAGGGAGTGCTACTGACTGCCACCAGAAATAATAATAAATGGAAGATGGCTGACCGACTGTAGGGATCGTACCTTGGACCAGGGGACCGACCGTATCACCGCCACGCGTGCTCCGGGTGTCAACATGCGCGCACACACACACCCACACACAGCAAACACACACACACTGCAAAAGAGTGAAGAAAAGGGTGTCAGTGCACTGGATTAACACTAAAACAACGCCATGCAGTGTGAGGGAAGAGAACCCGGTCCTGGAAGAGGCCTAACACGTATGGTCAACCAACCGCTCCAAACAAAGGAAATAAATTAATCAAAAACAAGAGATGCAAAAATGACAACAACTATCCAGTAAATAAAGAAAACACAAAATAACATTACACAGAAAACGCTGGCGCAGTCAGCATACTCTTTTACAATTGCCCATAAAATATATTCACGGCGTACGGCGGCTACGCCGTACTACCGGCAATACACAAGTGAAACCAGCCTTTTACCCTGACATAGATTTTAGGAAAAAGCAAAGCAGCAGCGGCGATGTCCTAAAAGACAGACGATCGCCTGTTATTTATACAAAAGCGTAATCGTCATACATAATACAAAGAAGTCTGGCCGCCAACATTACCTTTACGGTAGCGCTACCTCCCGCTGCGCAATGGATACCCCGAAGCACCTATAAGACAGTCATTTGGTAAATCTGGCCCGTGCACGGATCGTCTAGTGCAATACAAGGGGATTGTCTATATAGGAGGAATACTGCCCATACAATACCTGCTATAGTAGACAGCAACCCAGAGTTTACCCGCCGGGGAAACACAACAGCCCGTGACACCTGTTCCAACAATAAAATGGTAAGACCTCAAGCCACATTATACCCAATAAAAGCAAACCCAATAGTAGACATACCTCTTAGCAGCGATCGGCTCTACACAATGCCACGGCACAGGGAAACCAGAATTCAGGCTTAACCATAGCGTGTCTTACCTGGGGTATATATACGCACTCTGTAAACAAGCTAATTGCTTGATACTTCGCCTCTCCGCCCCGAAAACTATGGGGGGGGCGTGGCTGCAGGACAGCAGAACTACGGCAGCCGAGTAGCTCCGTTTGTAGAGACTGGAGCTATTTCTACCGGTTACACTATTGTGGCGGACTGGAGGGAGGGTGGGGGAGGCTTAATTGGATCCAGGAGAGAGGTGAGTTAGTGGACTGCTTCTTTCCTGGATCCGGTACCAGCTGCAGCCAGTTGTGTAACTATTCCATTTTTATTCTTCATAATCTTCATCTCAAATGGTAAACAAGGGCTAAACATGCACTGCCTCTTTAAAACTGCTCCTCTTCCTGGTATGAAGCAGAGCCTGATAGCCCCTCCCACTTCTTCCTGCTCTGTCAGTCAAAGCCGGTTCCATTCGCTCAACATATTTCCTCATCCGCCCCCTTTCACAGATCTGATCTTCCAGTTGAAGGATGGGTGGAAACAACAGTGTGAACTAGCAGAGCTGACGAGCCCATTCACAGTAGATCAGCAAATTAGAGTTTGGTTTGGATTGCAACACAACTCTTATCTGTTGACGGAAAGTGAAACTGTTTGACATTCACCGTCATTGAGAAGTGAAATGGCGCAGCAAGGAATTCAGCTGGACCGGGACAATTTCTGTTGTTCGATCTGTCTGGATCTACTGAAGGATCCGGTGACTATTCCCTGTGGGCACAGCTACTGTATGAGCTGTATTAAAGCCTTCTGGATGAAGAGGATCAGAAGAATATCCACAGCTGCCCCCAGTGCAGACAGACCTTTAGACCAAGGCCTGTTTTGGTGAAGAATACCATGTTAGCAGCTTTAGTGGAAGAACTGAAGAAGACTGGACTCCAAGATGCTCCTCCTGATCACTGCTATGCCGGACCTGGAGATGTGGCCTGTGATGTCTGCACTGGGAGAAAGCTGAAAGCCCTCAAGTCCTGTCTGGTGTGTCTGGCCTCTTACTGTGAGCGCCACCTCCAGCCTCACTATCAATCCCCCACCTTTGAGAAACACAAGCTGGTCAACCCCTCCAAGAAGCTTCGGGAGAACATCTGCTCCCGTCATGACGAGGTGATGAAGGTTTTCTGCCGTACCGATCAGCAGTGTATCTGCTACCTGTGTTCCATGGATGAACATAAAGACCACGATACAGTCTCAGCAGAAGCAGAAAGGAATCAGAGGCAGAAAGAGCTCGGGGTGAGTCAGCAGAACATCCAGCAGAGAATTCAGGACAGAGAGAAAGACGTGAAGGTGCTTCAACAGGAGGTGAAGGCTATCAACTGCTCTGCTGATAAAGCAGTGGAGCACAGTGAGAAGATCTTCACTGAGCTGATTCGTTCCATTGAGAGAAGAAGCTCTGAAGTGAAGAAGCAGATCAGATCCCAGCAGAAAGATGAAGTTCATCAGGCAGAGAAACTCCTGAAGAAGCTGGAGCAGGAGATTGCTGAACTGAGGAGGAAATGTGTTGAACTGGAGCAGCTCTCACACACAGAGAGCATCCATTTTCTGCAGAATTACCCCTCCCTCTCATGTCTCAGTGAATCTACAGACCTACCCACCAGCGTCAGTCCTCTGCGCTACTTTGAGGATGTGGCTGTTGCTGTGTCAGAGGTGAGAGATAAACTAGAGGGCATTCTGAAAGAGGAAGGGCCAAAGATCTCATTGACAGTGACTGAAGTTGTTTTACTGCCACATCCAGAGCCCAAGACCAGAGCTGAGTTCTTACAATATTCACGTCAAATCACACTGGATCCAAACACAGCAAACAAACGTCTGTCATTATCTGAGGGAAACAGAAATGCAACAGAAGTGGGAACAGACCAGTTCCATATCCTAGTCACCCAGACAGATTCATTAATTGGTATCAGGTCCTGAGTAGAGAGGGTCTGACTGGACGATGTTACTGGGAGGTAGAGTGGATAGGGGTATGAGTTTCAGTAGCAGTCTCATACAGGAATATTAGCAGAACAGGGAACCGTATTGGAAGTGGATTTGGAAGCAATGACAAATCTTGGGCATTAGAGTGTTCCAACAACAGATACCAATTCAGACACAACGATATCCCAACTAAAACAACTGGCCCTCCATCCTCCAGAGTAGGAGTGTACCTGGATCACAGGGCAGGTATTCTGTCCTTCTACAGCGTCTCTGAGACCATGACTCTCCTCCACAGAGTCCAGACCTCCTTCACCCAGCCCCTCCATCCTGGATTTTGGCTTTCTAAAGGAGACACTGCTGAGTTGTGTGAGCTCAAGTAGATAGAGGTTATTAAAGTGGTAATCTGCAAGATTTTGTTATTTTATTCTCCTTTTTATTTAGTCTCCATCTTTGTCTCTCAGCCTCACTGTGGTGTTCTTCACTGTGGTGTCCCTCACTGTGGTGTTCTTCACTGTGGTGTTCCTCACTGTGGTGTTCTTCACTGTGGTGTCCCTCACTGTGGTGTCCCTCACTGTGGTGTTTCTCACGGTGGTGTTTCTCCTTGGATTTTCTGTCGATGGAGTTTCAGTTCCTGTAGGTGGCGCTCTTTTCTTTGTCTGTTCAGCCATGGTGGCTATCGCTGCTCATGGTAACTACCCAGTTCTTCTTCTGTTGATTCCAAACAAATCCTTTTTGTTGCTATATGAAATATAATACCACTTCCTGTCTGCTAGAGGATTTTTCTAAAAGCTTTCATGAACTGTCTAGAGGTTGAATCACTATTGTATTATCATTTTCGATGGAGAGAAACAAAATTACTTTTACTTACTTCTACTTTTATTTACTTATATGAAAATACAAAAAAATGTTATTACTTAAACTGTTGTGTGGTTCATATAGTTGTTATCTTCTCAACATATTTGAATTGTTGCTGTAATATTTTCATCACATTGTCTTGTTCTATTTCTGTTTCACTGCACGGCCTTGATGGCTCCAGCACTGTCAGTCTTCCCTTTACTAGAACTGAATAGTTGTTAATGTGTTTCATTTGTTCCCAGCACTTTTTAACTTTGGTAAGAAAAGTGCACTACAAATCTCATTCTTATTATTATTACCATTGTAGTTCCTAGGGAGAGCATCCAGTTGTTCCTCCACATGCTGGTTTAAATGACTGATTGTGTGGATGAAGTGAATGTTTAGATGGAAAGATTGAACAAGAGTCTTTTACCAGGTTTTTATTGATGGGATGTGTGAACAAACTGAATGTTGACAAGAATTAATAAAGTTTTTCAAAGAATGACGACAGTATTTCTTCTGTATTGATTCCATGACCTCCATCACCCCTGCTAGAGAAAATGTGAAATGTGAAATGAATAAGAGTGTAACTTTGGCAATTCTCTAAAACACAAAGAAATGCAGTCTTGATGTTTAGAACATGTGGAACCAAAACTAAAATGACCCCCAAGCAGCACTGTTAGGGATGAAGAACCACTAGTTTAGATGGAAATAATGAAGGACAGTTCTATCAATTCACCTGGTTAAAGTATGAAGAATGAAACTGATCATTTCCATTTCCAAGTTTGGGAATTGGATGAAACATCTGGAAAACTCTGGCTCAGTCCTGATACACATATGACGGTAGATTTCATGTAGTTGTAGACCCGCTGTCATTTCAGATGTTGTGATGTTGGTGTCACGGCCTCAGCCCTGCCTCCAGTTTCCTTCTGTTCTCCCTCCCCCTTGTGTTTCCAGTACATCGCTGTCTGTCCTCTGTGTGTGTGTATGTGGTGGGTGTGGCACTCCAGTCACTCTCCCTGCTCCTGTCTACACACCTGGCGCCTCATTAAAGAAACCTCCTGAGTCTGAAATCCTCTTATCTCAGTTTATCCTGGGCCGATAATTGGGATGAAAACTTGCCAAAAAGGTGAGGTTTCCTCTCCTCCACCAACATGATTAATGCCTCCGACTCATCGATATTAAAATTGAACGCCCGTCTTTTCTTGTCCATTATATCTAGCCAGTGACAGCTGAAGTGAGACAGCCGTTGATATTATATTCTAATCAAGGATACCGGCAGTCTTGTGTACATTCTAAACACAGATACAGGTTTGACAGGACGAGTGCCGATTGAAGAATCGAGTTTACAGTTGTAGTTAGGATTTCTTAAGTTAAGATAAGATATGAGGTCTGAGATAGGATAGGATAGAGCCATGAGTTTAGGAATTGCTTCTGCAATACATTACATTACATTACAGTCATTTAGCAGACGCTTTTATCCAAAGCGACTTACAATAAGTGCATTCAACATAGGTAGGCAAGAAAACTACTAGTCACCAGAAATCGTAAGTGCATTTCCTTCCTAAACAAGCAACTAAGAGCATAACTAGTGTTAAGGTAAGAGTGCAATAAGTTAGCAACCTACTATATCTTAAACAAATGAGACAAATAAGAGAATCAAATAAACAAGAGCTAAGACAAATAAGTGAATCAAATAAGCAAGAGCTAAGACAAATAAGTGTATCAAATGAACAAGAGCCAATAAACAAGAGCTCAGACACATAATTGACGACAAATAGGCATGGCTAAGGGGAAGAGTCAGGGTAGTGTTTCCTGAAGAGGTGGGTTTTCAGCCTGCGGCGAAAGATGGGCAGCGACTCTGCTGTCCTGACATCAGTGGGGAGTTCATTCCACCACTGCGGGGCCAGGACAGAGAAGAACCGTGACCGTGTAGATCGGCCGCAGGGACCTCTGAGCGACGGGGCAACCAGTCGCCTCGAGGCAGCAGAGCGAAGTGGTCGGGCGGGGGTGTAAGGCTTGACCATAGCCTGGAGGTAAGAAGGAGCTGTTCCTTTCACTGCCCTATAGGCTAGCACCAGGGTCTTGAACTGGATGCGAGCCGCTACAGGGAGCCAGTGTAGAGAACGGAGAAGGGTAGTTGTATGGGAGAACTTGGGGCGGTTGAACACCAGACGAGCTGCAGCTTTCTGAACAAGCTCCAGAGGTCTGATGGCAAACACCGGGGCACCAGCAAGGAGGGAGTTGCAGTAGTCCAGGCGGGAGATGACAAGAGCCTGGATGAGCACCTGCGCTGCCTTGTCAGTGAGGAAGGGGCGAATCCTCCTGATGTTGTAGAGGAGGAATCTGCAGGAGCGTGTCACTGATGCGATGTTTGCCGAGAACGACAGTTGGTCGTCCAGGGTCACACCCAGATTCCTCGCAGTCCGAGTTGACGTCACCACAGCATTATCAATGGTGATGGCCAGGTCTCGGTGCGGACAGCCCTTCCCCGGGAGGAACATCAGCTCAGTTTTGTCCAGGTTGAGCTTCAGGTGGTGCATCGACATCCACTCCGAGATGTCTGCCAGACACGCAGCAATGCGTGCCTCCACTTGTGTGTCAGAGGGGGGAAATGACAGGATCAGCTGGGTGTCATCTGCATAGCAGTGGTAGGAAAAGTCGTGTGAATGGATAACAGAACCAAGAGATGTTGTGTAGAGGGAAAAGAGGAGAGGGCCTAGAACCGAGCTTTGCGGAACCCCAGTAGTGAGCCTGCGTGGTTCTGACACAGACCCTCTCAGCGTCACCTGGTAGGAGCGATCCGTTAGGTAGGATGCAAACATGGAGAGTGCAGAGCCTGAGACACCCATCCCCTCAAGGGTGGAGAGGAGGATCGGATTTTTCCTATCTTTGAAACTTAAGTTAAGATAGGACAAGCAGTTCTGTAATGAGGCCCCTGATGTCCATCTACTCATCAAGCCTCCAGTATATCTTCCCCGGTTTTCCAGTCACTCATAGCCAGATTGTTGATTCAGCCAATGTGGTCAGCTCACGTTCCCGGCCTCTAGGATTGTGTATTCTAGCTCTGTGTATTCCTACGTCGTCCTAACCCTGTTATCCCAGGACCTCTACCCGTCACCCAGCCATACCTCTCTTCTCCCTGCCTGTTTGCCTGTTCATCACCTGCCTGCCTTGCCAGCCGCGCTCACCACCAGCCGCGCTCCCTCCGGCTTCTCCCCGCTTGCGCCTATACTGGATCTCCTCCTGTCTCCGCTCTCATCTTCCCCCCAAATAAACTATCACCTTTTTCCATACTCCACATACATACGGTTTGCATTTGGGTCCAACCCGTTGTACCGTGACAGAACGATCTGGCCAAAATGGACCCAGCGAACTCGGACTCGGAGACCGCCTTGCTCCAGAAAGCAATCGTCAGCCAGGGCGAGTTTCTGGGGCAGCATGAACAGGCCCTTCGGAACCTCTCCGACAGCAACCAGGCCATGATTAACCAGATCACTCAGCTAACCAACCAGGTAGCTATGCTAACCTCTCACCTTGCTCCACCAGTCTCCGCAGCCCAGCTCACCCAGCCTGTCCTCCCGGCTCCATCCCTGGCACCTCTTCCTACCAGAGAATCCTACGCCTCGGATCCAGAACACTTCTCCGGGGATGCAAGTAAATGCCGAGGGTTTGTCCTACAGTGCTCCTTGGTTTTCCACCAGCAGCCACAGACCTTCCCCACCGACCAGTCAAAGGTACGCTACGTAATCGGTTTATTGAGAGGAAGGGCTCTGGCCTGGGCCAAAGCCGTTAATTCTCATCAGCCGATTGTTTCCCTCTCCTTCGATGATTTTATCTCCGAGCTTAAAGATGTGTTTGATCACCCCGACCACTGGGGAGATGCTTCCAAGTGCCTGGCTAATCTTCGACCAGGGAGCCCGGAGCGTGGCTTTTTAAATCCCTTGTCTCCCTAGCTATTAGGCTAGACAACCGTCTGCGGGGGCGGCGCAGGCAAAGAGCGGTTCACCTTCCTCCGTCGAGCACCTCTCACTCCGCTCTTCCTCCACACACTAGGCCGGGAGTCCCTCCACCTTCCACGGTCCTAGCGCCGTCCTCCGCGACTCTCCATGATGTGGAGCCCATGCAGCTAGGGAGAACCCGCCTGTCTCCTTCCGAGCGGCTCCGCAGGATGCGAGCGGGTGAGTGCCTCTATTGCGGGGAACCCAACCACGTTTTAGCCACCTGCCCTGTCCGGCCAAAAGACAGGCCTCACCAGTAACTGTGGGGGTGCTGGTGAGCCAAACGTCCTCTTCACCATTTCCCCACATGCAGTTTAGAGCCACCCTGTGCTGGAACCAGGAGACTCTGCCCCTGCTGCCTCTTGTGGACTCTGGCACCGATGAAAACTTCATTGACTTGGATCTCGCTACTCTGACCAGCCTCGCCACTGAACCAATAGCCTCCCCTCTGAATGGCAACGCCTTGGATGGTAAACTCCTGGCTCGAGTCAGGCACCAGACCAAACCCCTGCTCCTCATCCTCACTGATAACCACTGGGAGCAGATCCGGTTCCACCTAATTTCATCACCCCATGCCCCCGTCATCCTTGGACATCCCTGGCTGAAGCTGCATAATCCCCACCTTGATTGGTCCTCCGGCAAGATAACCAGCTGGAGCCTATTCTGTCTGTCCTCATGCATGCAATCAGCTCTTCCCCCTACAGAGGGCGCTGCTGCTCCATCTGTTCCTGAGCCTCCGGACCTCTCATCCATTCCGTCCGTATACCATGACCTGGGGGAGGCCTTCAGCAAACAACAGGCTCTCTCTCTGCCTCTGCATCGCCCCTACAATTGCGCCATTGACCTCCTCCCTGGAGCTACTCTACCCTCGAGTCGCCTGTTCAACCTCTCCCATCCGGAAAGGGTTACCATGGAGACGTACATCAAAGACTCCCTGGCAGCTGGCATCATCCTGCCATCGTCAGCCCGGTTGGTGCTGGTTTCTTCTTCGTGTCAAAAAGGACCTCTCCCTGCACCCGTGTATCGACTTTCGGGATTTAAGCAACATCACCATCAAAAACAAATACCCTCTTCCCCTCATCAACTCCGCCTTCGAACCCCTCCAGAAAGCCACGATATTTTCCAAGCTGGACCTCAGGAATGCTTACCACCTGGTCAGGATTCAGGACGGAGACGAGTGGAAGACAGCCTTCAAAACACCTCTGGGCCACTTTGAGTACCTGGTGATGCCCTTCGGCCTAACCAATGCCCTGCAGTATTTCAGGCCCAGGTCAACGACGTGCTCCGGGATTTCCTGAAACATTCCGTTTTTGTGTACTTAGATGACATCCTTATCTTCTCCTGAAACATCAAGGAGCATGTCCAACACGTTCGCCAGATGCTGCAACGCCTCCTGGAGAACAAACTATTCATAAAAGCTGAAAAATGTGAGTTCCATGTGAGTTCAGTGAGCTTTCTGGGCTACATCATTGAGAGCGGGCAGGTGAGAGCGGATCCGGGTAAAGTACAGGCAGTGGCCAAGTGGCCAAGACCTACGTTCCTGAAGCAACTGCAGCGTTTCCTTGGCTTCGCCAACTTCTACCGCCGCTTCATCCGGGATTACAGCCGCATAGCCGCCCCACTGACCAAACTCACCTCTGCAGCCATTCCCTTTTCCTGGTCCCCGGAGGCAGAACAGGCCTTCTCCCAGCTGAAGGAGCGATTCACCTCCACACCTATCCTGGTTCACCCCGACCCCTCTCGCCAGTTCACCGTGGAGGTGGACGCCTCAGACACAGGGGTCGGGGCTGTCCTCTCCCAACGCTCTGGCACAGATCAGAAGCTCCATCCCTGCGCCTTCCTTTCCCGTCGGCTGTCCTCGGCCGAATGCAACTATGATGTGGGCAACCTTGAGTTGCTGGCTGTAAAGTTAGCTCTGGAGGAGTGGAGACAATGGAGGGGGCGGAACATCCCTTCATTGTTTGGACGGACCATCAGAATCTCGCCTACATCCAGTCTGCCAAGCGCCTCAACTCCCGCCAAGCTCGTTGGGCCTTATTTTTCGGGCGATTCAACTTCACCCTCACCTACCGCCCCAGCTCTCGCAACGTCAAGCCCGATGCCCTCTCCCGTCAGGACCTCACCCAGGAAGCTCCACCCAACCCAGACACCATCCTCCCGTCTGCACAGTGTGTGCTCGTGGCAAATCCTCTCATCGGCCCCCAGCTGGCCTGCTTCGTCCCCTGCCTGTTCCCGGTCTCCCCTGGTCCCACATCGCAGTAGATTTTGTCACCGGTCTACCTCCATTCCAAGGTAACTCCACCATACTCACCATTGTGGATCGTTTCTCCAAAGCTGCCCACTTTGTTGCTCTCCCCAAACTCCCCACAGCCCATGAGAAGGCCGAGCAAATCACCCTCCATGTCCTGCGCCTCCACGGAATCCCCTCAGACATCGTCTCGGACCGTGGACCGCAGTTCACCTCACAGGTATGTTGGTCCTTTTGTCAAGCGCTTGGAGCCTCGGTGAGTCTCTCCTCTGATTTCCATCACCAGACTAACGGTTAGACCGAACGAGCAAATCAGGACCTAGAGTCGGCTCTCTGCTGTGTTGGTGCCTGCAACCCCACTTCCTGGAACTCTCAGCTACCTTGGGTTGAATACGCCCTCAACTCCTTGACCAGCGCAGCCACAGGGATGTCCCCGTTTGAAGCCTCTTTGGGTTACCAACCTCCCCTGTTCCCAGCCCAGGAGGAGGAGATTGCGGTGCCGTCAGTTCAGACCCACCTTCGCCGTTGCCGTCGGGTCTGTCAGCCCTTTGTGCCCTCCAGCCGTTCCCCCTCCACCCCTCCGGATCATCGATGACCACCCAGACAACACCGTCCAGCGACTACTTGATGTGCACCGCCGAGGCCAGGGATACCAGTACCTCGTGGACTGGGAGGGATACGGCCCTGAGGAGCGCACCTGGGTTCCCCACCGCCTCATCCTGGACCCCTCCCTCGTCCGGGAGTTCCACCAGGCCCATCCTGAAAAGCCGGGCGGGTCGCCTGGGGGCTCTCGTTGAGGGGGGGGGGGGGGGTACTGTCACCCTTGTGTTTCCAGTGTGTCGCTGTCTGTCCTCTGTGTGTGTGTGTGTGTGTGTGGTGGGCGTGGCACTCCAGTCACTCCTGGCTCCTGTCTACACACCTGATCTCCATCTACTCATCAAGCCTCCAGTATATCTTCCCCGGTTTTCCAGTCCCTCATAGCCAGATTGTTGATTCAGCCAATGTGGTCAGCTCATGTTCCCGGCCTCTAGGATTGTGTATTCTAGCTCTGTGTATTCCTACGTTGTCCTAACCCTGTTTTCCCTGTGTCCCAGGATCTCTACCCGTCACCCAGCCATACCGCTCTTCTCCCTGCCTGTTTGCCTGTTCATCACCTGGCTGCCTTGCCAGCCGTGCTCACCACCAGTCCATCCAGCTTCTCCCCCCTTCCTCCTACTGGATCTCCTCCTGTCTCTGCTCTCATCTTCCCCCCAAATAAACTATCACCTTTTTCCATACTCTGAGTCTGGGTTTGCATTTGGGTCCAACCAGTTGTACCGTGACAGTTGGTTGTTATGGAGAATAAACTATGATATGGAGTAGCTGACAGCCAAACTGCCCAGCCACTATCAGAATAAATCACATTGAACTGACCAAACTTGATGAATCACATTGAACTGCCCCCCCTCTCACTAAGGGGTGTGACTGTAACTTTTTCTCCACTGGCAGCTTGCACTTCTGCTATCACTCTCTCCACCTACACATAAAAAATATAATTAAGTTAGCTTGATATTGGATAGTGTATATATTTTTCCACTCTAAATAACTTAATATGAATACTATATAAAAAAGAGGGTAAATGCACACCTCCAGTTGATGATCACTATAAACAGCCACACATGAACACAATTCAATTATCTTTTCATTAAAGTGATCCTCTTTTTTTTTTTTTTTGCTCATTGCTATGGTGTTTCTATAGGGGGGTATTAGTTTGAACTGTGTTTTGTGAGCTAAAACATGTTTTTAATAACCCAGTGAGGTCATTGACCCCAAGTGTAACCATTCCGTTTTTATTCGTCATAATCTTCATCTCAAATGGTAAACAAGGGCTAAACATGCACTGCCTCTTTAAAACTGCTCCTCTTCCTGGTATGAAGCAGAGCCTGATAGCCCCTCCCACTTCTTCCTGCTCTGTCAGACAAAGCCGGTTCCATTCGCTCAACATATTTCCTCATCCGCCCCCTTTCACAGATCTGATCTTCCAGTTGAAGGATGGGTGGAAACAACAGTGTGAACTAGCAGAGCTGACGAGCCCATTCACAGTAGATCAGCAAATTAGAGTTTGGTTTGGATTGCAACACAACTCTTATCCGTTGACGGAAAGTGAAACTGTTTGACATTCACCGTCATTGAGAAGTGAAATGGCGCAGCAAGGAATTCAGCTGGACCGGGACAATTTCTGTTGTTCGATCTGTCTGGATCTACTGAAGGATCCGGTGACTATTCCCTGTGGGCACAGCTACTGTATGAGCTGTATTAAAGGCTTCTGGGATGAAGAGGATCAGAAGAATATCCACAGCTGCCCCCAGTGCAGACAGACCTTTAGACCAAGGCCTGTTTTGGTGAAGAATACCATGTTAGCAGCTTTAGTGGAAGAACTGAAGAAGACTGGACTCCAAGATGCTCCTCCTGATCACTGCTATGCCGGACCTGGAGATGTGGCCTGTGATTTCTGCACTGGGAGAAAGCTGAAAGCCCTCAAGTCCTGTCTGGTGTGTCTGGCCTCTTACTGTGAGCGCCACCTCCAGCCTCACTATCAATCCCCCACCTTTGAGAAACACAAGCTGGTCAACCCCTCCAAGAAGCTTCGGGAGAACATCTGCTCCCGTCATGACGAGGTGATGAAGGTTTTCTGCCGTACCGATCAGCAGTGTATCTGCTACCTGTGTTCCATGGATGAACATAAAGACCACGATACAGTCTCAGCAGAAGCAGAAAGGAATCAGAGGCAGAAAGAGCTCGGGGTGAGTCAGCAGAACATCCAGCAGAGAATTCAGGACAGAGAGAAAGACGTGAAGGTGCTTCAACAGGAGGTGAAGGCTATCAACTGCTCTGCTGATAAAGCAGTGGAGCACAGTGAGAAGATCTTCACTGAGCTGATTCGTTCCATTGAGAGAAGAAGCTCTGAAGTGAAGAAGCAGATCAGATCCCAGCAGAAAGATGAAGTTCATCAGGCAGAGAAACTCCTGAAGAAGCTGGAGCAGGAGATTGCTGAACTGAGGAGGAAATGTGTTGAACTGGAGCAGCTCTCACACACAGATAGCATCCATTTTCTGCAGAATTACCCCTCCCTCTCATGTCTCAGTGAATCTACAGACCTACCCACCAGCGTCCGTCCTCTGCGCTACTTTGAGGATGTGGCTGTTGCTGTGTCAGAGGTGAGAGATAAACTAGAGGGCATTCTGAAAGAGGAAGGGCCAAAGATCTCATTGACAGTGACTGAAGTGGATGTTTTACTGCCACATCCAGAGCCCAAGACCAGAGCTGAGTTCTTACAATATTCACGTCAAATCACACTGGATCCAAACACAGCAAACAAACGTCTGTTATTATCTGAGGGAAACAGAAAAGTAACAAAGTGGGAACAGACCAGTTATATCCTAGTCACCCAGACAGATTCACTGTATTGGTCTCAGGTCCTGAGTAGAGAGGGTCTGACTGGACGTTGTTACTGGGAGGTAGAGTGGACAGGGGGAGGAGTTTCAGTAGCAGTCTCATACAAGAATATTAGCAGAACAGGAGACGGTATTGTAAGTGGATTTGGATACAATGACAAATCTTGGGCATTAGATTGTTACAACAACAGATACCAATTCAGACACAACAATATCCCAACTGAAACACCAGGCCCTCTATCCTCCAGAGTAGGAGTGTACCTGGATCACAGGGCAGGTATTCTGTCCTTCTACAGCGTCTCTGAGACCATGACTCTCCTCCACAGAGTCCAGACCTCCTTCACCCAGCCCCTCCATCCTGGACTTTGGATTTCTATAGGAGACACTGCTGAGTTGTGTGAGCTCAAGTAGATAGAGGTTATTAAAGTGGTAATCTGTGAGATTTAAAAAAATATATATTATTCTTTTTATTTAGTCTCCATCTTCGTCTCTCAGCCTCACTGTGGTGTTCTTCACTGTGGTGTTCTTCACTGTGGTGTTCCTCACTGTGGTGTTCTTCACTGTGGTGTTCCTCACTGTGGTGTTCAAATCCTTTTTGTTGCTGTCAGAAATATAAAATCCCTTCCTGTCTGCCAGAGGATTTTTCTAAAAGCTTTCATGAACTGTCTAGAGGTTGAATCACTATTGTATTATCATTTTCGATGGAGAGAAACAAAATGTATTTTACTGACTTATACTTTTATTTACTTATGTAAGAATACAAAAAAACATGTTATTACTTAAACTGTTGTGTGGTTTATATAGTTGTTATCTTCTCAGCATATTTGAATTGTTGCTGTAATATTTTCATCACATTGTCTTGTTCTATTTCTGTTTCACTGCACGGCCTTGATGGCTCCAGCACTGTCAGTCTTCCCTTTACTAGAACTGAATAGTTGTTCATGTGTTTCATTTGTTCCCAGCACTTTTTAACTTTGGTAAGAAAAGTGCACTACAAATGTCATTATTATTATTATTATTACCATTCTGGTTCCTAGGGAGAGCATCCAGTTGTTCCTCCACATGCTTGGTTTAAATGACTGATTGTGTGGATGAAGTGAATGTTTAGATGGAAAGATTGAACAAGAGTCTTTTACCAGGTTTTACTGATGGGATGTGTGAACAAACTGAATGTTGACAAGAATTAATAAAGTGTTTCTAAGAATGACGACAGTATTTCTTGTGTATTGATTCCATGTATTGATTCCATGACCTCCATCACCCCTGCTGTGAAATGTGAAATTAAGACAGTGTAACTTTGGCAATTCTCTAAAACACAAAGAAGTTCAGTCTTGATGTTTAGAACAAGTGGAACCAAAACTAAAATGACCCCCAAGCAGCACTGTTAGGGATGAAGAACCACTAGTTTAGATGGAAATAATGAAGGACAGTTCTACTATCAATTCACCTGGTTAAAGTATGAAGAATGAAACTGATCATTTCCAGGTCAAGTTTGGGAATTGGATGAAACGTCTGGAAAACTCTGGCTCAGTCCTGATACACATATGACGGTAGATTTCATGTAGTCGTAGACCTGCTGTCATTTCAGATGTTGTGATGTTGGTGTCACGGCCTCAGCCCTGCCTCCAGTTTCCTTGTGTTCTCCCTCCCCCTTGTGTTTCCAGTGCATCGCTGTCTGTCCTCTGTGTGTGTGTGTGTGTGTGTGTGTGTGTGTGTGGTGGGCGTGGCACTCCAGTCACTCTCCCTGCTCCTGTCTACACACCTGGCGCCTCATTACAGAAACTTCCTAAGTCTGAAATCCTCTTATCTCAGTTTAGGATGACATTTAGGATTTTTGGTATTACAGAAACATGTTTCCTAATTGCATTTAGGAAAAAATCCTATCTTATCTTAGGATCGGAATTTAGCTATTACAGAACCGTCCTAACTGAAGAATTTCCTAAGTTAGGAATCCTAAATTAGGATGGCATCGACCCTGTCCTAAATGAAGATGGGGAACAACATGAACACCGAAATATTATACTTTTAATAAATAATATTTATAATATAATAATAATGTTATATTATTATATTTATTATTATACATTAATATTATAATAATATAATTTTAATCTTTATCCTGGGCCGATAATTGGGATGAAAACGTCCCAAAAAGGTGGGGTTTCCTCTCCTCCACCAACATGATTAATGCCTCCGACTCATCGATATTAAAATTGAACGCCCGTCTTTTCTTGTCCATTATATCTAGCCAGTGACAGTTGAAGTGAGACAGCCGTTGATATTACATTCTAATCAAGGATACCATGTTACGATATCACCGGTTGGACCCAAATGCAAACCCAGACTCGGAGTATCGAAAACAATGGATTTTTATTGAGGGAAATCCGGGGGGAAGACTGGAGCGGAGGCAGGGGAAGGAGGAGGAGGAGGAAGCAGGGAGAAGCCGGGGGGACTGGTGGTGGACGGGGCTGGCAAGGCAGGCAGGTGGTGAGCAGGCAGGTAGACAGGCAGGTGGTGAACAGGCAGGTAGACAGGCAGGTGGTGAACAGGCAGGCTGGGTAGTGAACAGTGATCCTGGAGCACAGGGAGAACAGAATTAACGAGGCGTCGAGAAACAACAAACTAAAATGCACAATTCTAGGCGCCGGGGCCGTGAGCTAACCACAGTGGATGAATCAACGATCTGGGGAAGAGTGGGTGGAAAGCCGGGGTTCTTATACTGGAGCTGATGATGATGAACCACAGGTGTGGGAGGTGGAGCAGGTGAGCGAGAGGTAGGTGATGAAGCCAGGGAGGTGCAGGAGTCTGGAGCCACGCCCACCAACACATACACACACAGACAGACAGAGACGCACTGGAAACACAAGGGGGAGGGAGAACACAGGGGAGCTGGTGGCACGGCTGAGACCGTGACAAGCTGTGCCGTGTGAAATCCTTTAAACTTTAAAAAAAAAATGTTAAACACTTAAATGAACAAATCCCACTCACAAAAATGAATAAATGTCATTCAAATTCAGATTGTTTAATTAAACCCCAGAAAGAACTTTACTGTCGGCTCGTCAGTCACATCAACGTCAGTCACATCAACGTCAGTCACATCAACGTCAGTACGCCGCTAGCAGTTTTTTCGGCCTTACTCAGGGCGCTTTCACACCTACCCTGTTTGGTCCGTTTTAATGGAACCATGGTGCGTTTACTCCGTTAGTCCGGTACGTTTGGAGAGGTGAGAACACGCATTCGAACTCTGGTGCGGACCAAACAATCGAGCCATGGTCCTCCTGAAAAGTCGGGACTCGGTCCGGTTCCAAGTGAACCACGGTTCGGTTCGTTACATGTGAGAACAGAATCGGACTTAACATAGGACCTAATATAGGAAGCAAACCAAAATACAGTGCATTGTGGGTTGAAAACGAATGTTGACACTTGTCAGAGACAGCCGCGCTAGGGAAGAAATGATTAGAGTTCAGGGTTAGTTTAGAGCGTTTACTTTCACTTTTCTCCGCAGCAATCGCCAACGCGGGGGTTGAGGACGAGTAGCCTATTTTAGGTTGTTGAGTGAATATGAATGAATGTGAGTGCACCGGCAGATTCGTTCAGGTGGGACTATAATTCGTTCAGGGGGTGTGGGTTCCAATACAATGGTAGGGGAAACACTGGCTAGTTTATCTTTCTGCAGTTTAATTCATGTAACGTTAAATACATACCTCACTCGTCTTCTGTGTAATATAAGTACACGGAGAACATATCGTAGGCGTCCATTAGGGCCTGCCTTCTTCTTTGGTACCATCTTGTACGTCTCCTCTGAATTGTGTGAAGCAATAAGCCTACATTGTTCGCACGTCTCGAGATGCGCTCATACTGTGCTTCCACGGTTCTTATTTGGTTGGAACACCAAATCATAATAATGAAAGCTATTATCGCAATACGCTGCTGTTGCTCCATTGTTGTCCGCGATAATGTGATTTTGTGACAGAAAGTGATTTTCCCTCGGAAATGTTCTGTCCAATAGATGAACGACCTGCACGACCGCGTGCCATTTGTTTACAAATGTTGGTTCGCTTAACACAGGACCATGTGAACACGAACCGGACCGAATGAAAAATGCAACAAAGTAGCAACTTGCTCTTGAATCAGACCAAATCTTGCGAACTATATGTGTGAAAGCCACCTCAGTTCACAACTACAGTAAACAAGCTTACATTAACAAGTTGGAGACGTGGCGACCCTGAGCCAGTATGGACCGGTGTGTAAACAGAAAGACCCCAACTCCGTCTGACCCATCACCATCGTCCTCTCGCAGCAGCCCAGAGCGGGTAGCTCAGAGCAGCAGAAAGAAGAAGTCAGTGAGGAGGCAGTACGACGACAGCTACACGTCATACGGTTTCACCTACATCGGGAGTCATCCTGCCCTCTTCCCATGTGTCTGGTATGTGGAGAGAAACTTCTGAATCATGCGATGGTTCCCAGCAAACTCAATAGGCATCTGACAACAAATCACCCGTCGTCAGCAAGAACACAGAGTATTTAATTCAGTTAAGAAGTAAACATAAAAAACAAGAGCAAATCAAAGGGAAATTTGATTTTCAAGTAACAGAATCTATGTTACTTGGCTGCTGTGACTACTTGACCATTAAGCTGTGTGTGTGTGTGTGTGTGTGTGTGTGTGTGTGTTTATTTTTCATTTTTTTGAGAGTGGTGTGCCGTGACATTCTGTAAATTTGAAAGTGTGCCACAGAGGGAACAAGGTTGGGAAACGCTGCTCTACAGGTACTTCTGGACCAAAGTGTGTTGAGACAGTTGAAGCAGTTGAAATAAGACAAAATAACTCCAAAACAATAGACAGGTAGAGACGAGGATCTTTGGAACAGGTTTTGTTGGACATTCAAAATCATTGCACATGAATGAATTCTGAAATTTCAAATGAATACCATTCATAGTCGGATGATGAAGTCAGAAAGTCTGAGGAAGTGTCTGAGGTACGTCGCTATGGTAACCCTTAACATGTATATACACATGCACCTTTATTGTACGTTGGTCGTTGGCCAGACTAACCATCAGAACTAACATTTGTTTACATGAAGTTTGTTCAATTAGATTGTTAACCTGCAGCCGGATGTCTCCTACTGGTTCCACTGGGAGCTGACCAGTACAACCACAGTCTCCTACTGGTTCCACTGGGAGCTGACCAGTACAACCACAGTCTCCTACTGGTGGACACTGGGAGCTGACCAGTACAACCACAGTCTCCTACTGGTTCCACTGGGAGCTGACCAGTACAACCACAGTCTCCTACTGGTGGTCACTGGGAGCTGACCAGTACAACCAGTGGCGGCTGGCCAATAGAGGGCGCTAGGGCGCCGCCCCACCACTCCCCACATCCTAGACTTCATTGAATAAGACTTTAAAAATGACTTTTTTTTTTTTTTTTTTTTTAAATGAGCGAGGTAAATATTATATAGTTAGTGAGTAGAATGTATAATCTGCAATAAAATGTAGATTAAAATTGTTCTACGTTGTCTAAAGTTACTGCTAGGTCACGTATTTCCGGCCTGGGGCGCAAAAATCTTTGCCCATTGACTCTCGTTATAAGTTGTACTTGCGCAGTTCGCTCCTCTCAATACAAGAGATAGGAGCTTGGTGCGCCCCACCAACGAACTGCGCATGTACAAACAGCATTTATCTGAATGCTGCTGATTTACACACCACCAACCACTGGTTGGCAGCAGAGAGCGAGTGGCTCGTGGTACATCTGACATAAAATGCGCCAGAATGAGACAATATACTCGGTCGTTTTCAAGGAGCTGGTTTAGTAGGAAGGCTTGGTTAACTGCATGTAGTGACACCAATGCTTTATTTTGCTTTCCCTGCACCCTTTTTCAAAGGACAGGTCTCAGACCCAGCATGGATTCAGACAGGTTTGAATGATTTAAACCACATATCAGAAAAATCAAAAGCAAATGTTTGGGAAAGTAAACATAGCTGCTCATCTTGATGAAGGCTACAGGATAGGGATCTGTAAGCATAATGAAGAGGGTGACAAAAATCAAATCAAATCAAATCAAATCAAATCACATTTATTTGTATAGCCCTTAATCACCGTTACAGTCTCTAAGGGCTTCACAGTGCCCAACATGTGAAAATAATAAATGGTTAGTACACGACATCCCCCAGCCTTAGACCCTCAGAGAGGACAAGGAAAAACTCCCACAAACCCTCACTGGGAAAATTGGGAGAAACCTTGGGAGGGGCTACTCAGAGAGGGATCCCCCTACCAGGACGGTTGGGCGTGCAATAGATGCCGAGTTTGGGCAAGCAGCGTATACACAATATATGAAAGTTTATTTTGGTGGGACATCCAGATCTGATGGGGCGGCATCACAGCAACGGCAACTCAGTCAGCATCATCATAGGACTAGGGGACCATGCAGGCGCCAACACTGCCCACATAGGAGAACGCAACGTCCGCTCAGTCAGCATCGTGCTAGGAGGCGGGACCAACCAGACGCCAACTCTGCCCAGATAGGAGAACGCAACGTCCGCTCAGTCAGCATCGTCCTAGGAGGCGGGACCAACCAGACGCCAACTCTGCCGGGCTGCGGCCTGGAACAGATAGGAGACTCACCCACACACACTCTCACTCACACAGACAAACATGACCAGCGTCAGTGGACAGGAGCAGGTAGACCAGGAGAATAGGACATGTAGGCAGGATGCTAGTATCCATCGGCAGGACCCTGATCTAGGATGAGCTAACTGGTCTAGCCTTACTCTGAGAAGAGACTGAGCCACTCCCTCAAGGCTGGTCAAATGACAGAGAGAATAAATGGGTTTTTAGCCTTGACTTAAAGACTTCGATAGAGCCTGCCTCTCTGATTGAGGCAGGCAGACTGTTCCATAGATAGGGAGCCCGGTAAGAGAAGGCTCTGTTACCTGCAGTTTTCTTTTTGACTGCTGGGATAGACAGGTAGCCAGCGTCCTGAGATCTGAGGGCGCGTGGCGGTTTATAAGGTTTAATCAAATCGGATAAATAGGACGGTGCCATCCCATGTAATGATTTATATGTAAGTAAAAGCACCTTAAAGTCACACCTGGCCTGAATTGGTAGCCAGTGTAATGAGGACAGGATGGGAGTTATATGGTCGAATTTCCTAGTTTTGGTCAGGATTCTGGCAGCAGCATTCTGGACCAGTTGTAGTTTTTTAGTGCGCCCAGTAGGTAAGCCCGAGAAAAGGACATTGCAATAATCGATTCTGGATGATACAAAGGCATGTACTAAAATTTCTGCGTCTGCCTCTGTTAGCATAGGTCGAATTTTAGCAATATTGCGAAGATGATAAAACGCTGATTTAGTGATCTCCTTATTGTGCAACTCAAATGAGAGGGTAGGGTCGAATTTTACCCCAAGGTTTTTAACGTATGGGCTCTGGGAGATTACACAACTATCAAAGTTAAGAGTACTATTCTCAAATAAGTGTCTATGTCTAGCCGGTCCCACAATCAGCATCTCAGTTTTGCTGCCATTAAGGAGTAGGAAGTTTAGGGACATCCAATATTTGACCTCTGATAGGCAGGCCTCTAGTTTTTGGAATTGGGTGTCATCGGTTGGTTTGACTGGTATGTAAATTTGGGTGTCATCGGCGTAGCAATGGAAGTTAATGCCAAATTTGCGAATGATGCCACCAAGTGGTAGCATATAGATAGAGAATAGCAGTGGTCCTAGGACAGAGCCTTGTGGGACACCAAAGTCCATATTGCAACACTCTGAGGTCATGTTGTTGTAAAAGACGTGGTGTGATCTATCAAGTAGGTAAGACCTAAACCAAGAAAGGGCTGATCCCCGGATACCAATATAATGTTCAAGACGGTTCAAGAGTATCGCATGATCAATTGTGTCGAAGGCTGCACTCAGGTCAAGTAGCAATAGGGGGGGG
>JAXDDX010000400.1:0-83307 GCA_034670405.1 Hoplostethus atlanticus | reverse complement strand
GGGGGGAAAAAAAAAAAAATGGAAGAATTTTTTAAAAAATTAAAACCCCCAAAAAACCCCTCGCAAGGTATGTGTGCTAAACCGCGATGGAGCAGGGTATAGACCGGAGGTTGCAAAACGCAAACGCAAATCAACAAGTGCAAGGAGCTTTGGGGAACACCTAAAGGGTAAACAAAAGGAAAAATTGAGGGATTGGAACCCAAAGAAAATAAACAAGACCTGGATAAACACCCAATAACCCAAACGATTATTGGATAACTAAAACTTCTGCTACAGCATAAAGGGTTTTGCAAGACCGCAGTTTGTCCAGGCCGAACTCCCCGAAACCTAGCTCTGTGTCCCAAACAAAGGTTTTGTGCAAGGGTAGCCGAGTTGGGTTGAGCTAAACCCCAAACGAACAATCAAACCATGGCCTCCAAGGAAAGGTTTGAGAGGATTCCGGTGAAGAAAAGGGGAAAAAAAGGAGAAAAATTTCCCAAATGAACCGCAAGCCTTGGGAATCAGGAGAAAATCATACAGGGAAAAAGAGTTATCCCCCGATTATCACGCAAACACTCGTAATGGCAAAAAAAGCTAATGGGGCCAAAGGGTTAATTCGCGCCCAAAACCCCGCTAGCAAACGAAGGTGTTTGCCTAAACAAACCGATGTTGAGGGGTTTACGTTGCTGGGATCCCAAAACCCAAAACGCAAATTTAAAAAAGCCCCCAAAAAAGCAGTTTGAGGAGGGATTCCCCGGATTAATCAAACCAAAAAGGAAATAATTTCCAAAAAATTTGCAGAAGTTTGGGTATTCAAAAAAACCCAAAACAACAGGGAAAAAGGGGAAAAGGTTATTGCCCCCCATAGACCAAACTTCTGGGAAATGGCAAAGAAAGCTAGTAGGACAAAGGTTTTTTAAATATTCCGCTTAATCCGAAAAACCTCTGCGTGTGCCTAGAAAAAGGTTTGGTTGAGGAGGGAGTTTACGAAACCTTAGTTTTCTAACCCCAAACAAAAAATTTCCAAGAAATAATAGCATTGGGGGGTTGGGTAAATTCAACCAGTGAAAATAAAGGAGTTTTAGACCCCCAAAAATTATTGCCCTGCAAAGAACGGTAAGAAAAGAAACCGATTTGGGGCCCACGAAAAACCCGGGCCTTGAAACTAAACTTGGCGACTAAGCATAAATGTTTTTGGAACGAGCTCAGATGCAGTTATAAAACACCGTAATTGAGACAGAAAATTCCATAGAAACAATTAAGTTTCCCGGAATGATAAGCACCAGCACTGAAGCAGAACTCCAAGATCAGCAAAATTCCCGGTAAAATCGCTCAAAGCAAATGTTGACCTAGCTAGGCGAAAGATTTTCAGGCTATTTCATACAGCGGACCTAATCCAAAAACGTAGTTAGCGGTTGCCAAAAAAGTGATTGGTACCAAGAATAAAAACATGGAGATTGAAACCAAAGAATAAATCAAACAGAAATCAATGGAGAGTTAGGACATCAAAAAAACAAAATGGAAAAAAGGAGATATGACATCCAAAGAATATAAAAAAACTCTGAAATAAACACACCAGCTAGCAGAGAAAGGCGGTATATTTGTGTATACGAATACGTAAATACAAAGTTTTGTTACCTAAGTACCCAATTAAGATATACCCAAGTCGCACCCCGGACTCTTATGCACCTTAAACGCTAGGCACCCTTAACCGGCCGGAAATTGGCACAAACAGGAACTTCAAAACAAGTCCCAGAGCAGTGAGAGCTTCTAAGTGAAGAACCATGGAAATAATGGATTTGACACCCAAATAAATCAGCTAAAGCAGGGTAAGCAAGACAACCAGATTGCAACCCAAAGGCGATTAATTCACAAGAATAAAGCATTTGAGAGCAGGCACAGAAGATGGCTAAGGGGATAGATGGGGTTAGGAACCCCAAATCGCAAGCACGCGAAGGCTGGTAATGTACCACCAGCATTGTGCAGGGCGGTTTCTCCATAAACGAAACCGGTATAAAAAAGTGATGTGGCGCAGTTTGGAGTTTCAAAACCCAAACCAACAATGGAAAATACGGGGAATGCCTCAACACCTGTTTGCACAGGAGTCTAGGAAGCAAAGACATGCTAAGCCAAAGGAGTAATCACATGACTTAATGCACGAACTTCGGCGATGCAGGAGACAACATGTGGCAAAGGAGAGATGTGACAGTAAATACCTTGCCCGAGAGGACTACAAAGACCAACACATATGTTCAAGATCGGGTTATATTCGCTTAATAAAACCGCTAGCGTCCAGGAGATGTTCAAGGTGGGTAGCAAGGTTCGGAGGACTGCAAATCCAAATGGTGCCGGTTTGTGACTCAAAAAACGCGTTTTGAATTGGGATAGGACCTTGGGATTTAAAAATATGAATTAAATATCAAACGCAATGCATTTGAGAGCTAAGTCAGAGTAGAAATCAAACAAGTGAAAATAATGGAGAGATATGCATTCCCAAATGAATCACGCAAAAGCTCTGGGTAATGCAAAGACACACCCAGCATATGCAGGCCAAAGGCCGGTTATACTTCTGCTTCGATACAAAAACTTCTCGCCGTAGCTAGGCAGAGAAGGTTTTGTGCCTAAGCGTAGCCCGCAGATGTGTTCGTAGATGCGCAGACCTCCCAAATCGCAACAACGCGTAGCTGCGGTTGTGTGCCTCAAACAAACGCTGATTGGTTGAGCAGGGGAGTATAACCGGTAGCCTTGGAGGATTGGCTAAACCCCAAAACGGAACTAAATCAAACAGAGAATCGCAATGGAGCAGTTTGAGGAGTGACTCTCAGGAGTAGAAATCAAACACAGTGGAAAATAATGGAGAGGATTAGTGACATTCCCAAATGAATATGCACACAAAGCACTCTGGGTAATGCAAAGACACACCCAGCATATGTAGGCCAAAAGCCGAGTTATACTTCTGCTTAGATACACGTAAACTTCTCGCCGTAGCTAGGCAGAGAAGGTTTTGTGGCTAAGCGTAGCCTGCAGATGTTGACGTTTAAACACTCTGTTTAGTCTCCTGAGAGACTAGCAAAAATTGCCAGAGATAACTATATTTCAAGTCATCTCGGCGGGGTATTGGGTTAAGTTTTCAACCAGCAATAATCACGTCTCAGGAGATCTTCATAGACTACGATATTGCCTCTGCGAAAGAATGACGAGTGCAAGTCACATGTGTGACCTGACCTTGGTGCTACAGTCCAACACACACGGCGCTTTTCCAAATTCTGACTGGGTGAACCTTGGAGTCCGTTATAATGTTTTATGAGATTAACATGATCAAACAGCATGCTATAGTTCAAACAACAGCTAAAGGTTCGAGTAGAAATCAAACATAGTGGAAAATAATGGAGAGGATTAGTTACATTCCCAAATGAATATGCACGCAAAGCACTCTGGGTAATGCAAAGACACACCCAGCATATGCAGGCCAAAGGCCGAGTTATACTTCTGCTTCGATACATGCAAACTTCTCGCCGTAGCTAGGCAGAGAAGGTTGTGTGGCTAAGTAGCCCGCAGATGTGTTCGTAGATGCGCAGACCTCCCAAATCGCAAAAACGCGTAGCTGCGGTTGTGTGCCTCAAACAAACGCTGATTGGTTGAGCAGGGGAGTATAGCCGGTAGCCTTGGAGGATTGGCTAAACCCCAAAACGGAACTAAATCAAACAGAGAATCGCAATGGAGCAGTTTGAGGAGCGACTCTCAGGAGTAGAAATCAAACACAGTGGAAAATAATGGAGAGGATTAGTGACATTCCCAAATGAATATGCACGCAAAGCACTCTGGGTAATGCAAAGACACACCCAGCATATGCAGGCCAAAGGCGGAGTTATACTTCTGCTTCGATACACGCAAACTTCTCGCTGTAGCTAGGCAGAGAAGGTTTTGTGCCTAAGCGTAGCCCGCAGATGTGTTCATAGATGCGCAGACCTCCCAAATCGCAACAACGCGTAGCTACGGTTGTGTGCCTCAAACAAACGCTGATTGGTTGAGCAGGGGAGTATAACCGGTAGGCTTGGGGGATTGGCTAAACCCCAAAACGGAACTAAATCAAACAGAGACTCGCAATGGAGCAGTTTGAGGAGCGACTCTCAGGAGTAGAAATCAAACACAGTGGAAAATAATGGAGAGGATTAGTGACATTCCCAAATGAATATGCACGCAAAGCACTCTGGGTAATGCAAAGACACACCCAGCATATGCAGGCCAAAGGCCGAGTTATACTTCTGCTTAGATACACGTAAACTCCTCGCCGTAGCTAGGCAGAGAAGGTTGTGTGGTTAAGCGTAGCCCGCAGATGTGTTCGTAGATGCGCAGACCTCCCAAATCGCAACAACGCGTAGCTGCGGTTGTGTGCCTCAAACAAACGCTGATTGGTTGAGCAGGGGAGTATAGCCGGTAGCCTTGGGGGATTGGCTAAACCCCAAAACGGAACTAAATCAAACAGAGAATCGCAATGGAGCAGTTTGAGGAGCGACTCTCAGGAGTAGAAATCAAACACAGTGGAAAATAATGGAGAGGAATAGTGACATTCCCAAATGAATATGCACGCAAAGCACTCTGGGTAATGCAAAGACACACCCAGCATATGCAGGCCAAAGGCCGAGTTATACTTCTGCTTCGATACACGTAAACTTCTCGCCGTAGCTAGGCAGAGAAGGTTTTGTGGCTAAGCGTAGCCCGCAGATGTGTTCGTAGATGCGCAGACCTCCCAAATCGCAACAACGCGTAGCTGCGGTTGTGTGCCTCAAACAAACGCTGATTGGTTGAGCAGGGGAGTATAACCGGTAGCCTTGGAGGATTGGCTAAACCCCAAAACGGAACTAAATCAAACAGAGAATCGCAATGGAGCAGTTTGAGGAGTGACTCTCAGGAGTAGAAATCAAACACAGTGGAAAATAATGGAGAGGATTAGTGACATTCCCAAATGAATATGCACACAAAGCACTCTGGGTAATGCAAAGACACACCCAGCATATGTAGGCCAAAGGCCGAGTTATACTTCTGCTTAGATACACGTAAACTTCTCGCCGTAGCTAGGCAGAGAAGGTTTTGTGGCTAAGCGTAGCCCGCAGATGTTGACGTTTAAACACTCTGTTTAGTCTCCTGAGAGACTAGCAAAAATTGCCAGAGATAACTATATTTCAAGTCATCTCGGCGGGGTATTGGGTTAAGTTTTCAACCAGCAATAATCACGTCTCAGGAGATCTTCATAGACTACGATATTGCCTCTGCGAAAGAATGACGAGTGCAAGTCACATGTGTGACCTGACCTTGGTGCTACAGTCCAACACACACGGCGCTTTTCCAAATTCTGACTGGGTGAACCTTGGAGTCCGTTATAATGTTTTATGAGATTAACATGATCAAACAGCATGCTATAGTTCAAACAACAGCTAAAGGTTAGAGTAGAAATCAAACATAGTGGAAAATAATGGAGAGGATTAGTTACATTCCCAAATGAATATGCACGCAAAGCACTCTGGGTAATGCAAAGACACACCCAGCATATGCAGGCCAAAGGCCGAGTTATACTTCTGCTTCGATACACGTAAACTTCTCGCTGTAGCTAGGCAGAGAAGGTTTTGTGGCTAAGCGTAGCCCGCAGATGTGTTCGTAGATGTGCAGACCTCCCAAATCGCAACAACGCGTAGCTGCGGTTGTGTGCCTCAAACAAACGCTGATTGGTTGAGCAGGGGAGTATAGCCGGTAGCCTTGGGGGATTGGCTAAACCCCAAAACGGAACTAAATCAAACAGAGAATCGCAATGGAGCAGTTTGAGGAGCGACTCTCAGGAGTAGAAATCAAACACAGTGGAAAATAATGGAGAGGAATAGTGACATTCCCAAATGAATATGCACGCAAAGCACTCTGGGTAATGCAAAGACACAACCAGCATATGCAGGCCAAAGGCCGAGTTATACTTCTGCTTAGATACACGTAAACTTCTCGCCGTAGCTAGGCAGAGAAGGTTGTGTGGTTAAGCGTAGCCCGCAGATGTGTCCGTAGATGCGCAGACCTCCCAAATCGCAACAACGCGTAGCTGCGGTTGTGTGCCTCAAACAAACGCTGATTGGTTGAGCAGGGGAGTATAGCCGGTAGCCTTGGGGGATTGGCTAAACCCCAAAACGGAACTAAATCAAACAGAGAATCGCAATGGAGCAGTTTGAGGAGCGACTCTCAGGAGTAGAAATCAAACACAGTGGAAAATAATGGAGAGGAATAGTGACATTCCCAAATGAATATGCACGCAAAGCACTCTGGGTACTGCAAAGACACAACCAGCATATGCAGGCCAAAGGTCGAGTTATAGTTCTGCTTAGATACACGTAAACTTCTCGCCGTAGGTAGGCAGAGAAGGTTGTGTGGCTAGGCGTAGCCCGCAGATGTTGACGTTTAAACACTCTGTTTAGTCTCCTGAGAGACTAGCAAAAATTGCCAGAGATAACTATATTTCAAGTCATCTCGGCGGGGTATTGGGTTAAGTTTTCAACCAGCAATAATCACGTCTCAGGAGATCTTCATAGACTACGATATTGCCTCTGCGAAAGAATGATGAGTGTAAGTCACATGTGTGACCTGACCTTGGTGCTACAGTCCAACACACACGGCGCTTTTCCAAATTCTGACTGGGTGAACCTTGGAGTCCGTTTTAATGTTTTATGAGATTAACATGATCAAACAGCATGCTATAGTTCAAACAAGAGCTAAAGGTTAGAGTAGAAATCAAACATAGTGGAAAATAATGGAGAGGATTAGTTACATTCCCAAATGAATATGCACGCAAAGCACTCTGGGTAATGCAAAGACACACCCAGCATATGCAGGCCAAAGGCCGAGTTATACTTCTGCTTCGATACACGTAAACTTCTCGCTGTAGCTAGGCAGAGAAGGTTTTGTGGCTAAGCGTAGCCCGCAGATGTGTTCGTAGATGCGCAGACCTCCCAAGTCGCAACAACGCGTAGCTACGGATGTGTGCCTCAAACAAACGCTGATTGGTTGAGCAGGGGAGTATAACCGGTAGCCTTGGGGGATTGGCTAAACCCCAAAACGGAACTAAATCAAACAGAGACTCGCAATGGAGCAGTTTGAGGAGCGACTCTCAGGAGTAGAAATCAAACACAGTGGAAAATAATGGAGAGGATTAGTGACATTCCCAAATGAATATGCACGCAAAGCACTCTGGGTAATGCAAAGACACACCCAGCATATGCAGGCCAAAGGCGGAGTTATACTTCTGCTTCGATACACGCAAACTTCTCGCCGTAGCTAGGCAGAGAAGGTTTTGTGCCTAAGCGTAGCCCGCAGATGTGTTCGTAGATGCGCAGACCTCCCAAATCGCAACAACGCGTAGCTGCGGTTGTGTGCCTCAAACAAACGCTGATTGGTTGAGCAGGGGAGTATAACCGGTAGCCTTGGAGGATTGGCTAAACCCCAAAACGGAACTAAATCAAACAGAGAATCGCAATGGAGCAGTTTGAGGAGTGACTCTCAGGAGTAGAAATCAAACACAGTGGAAAATAATGGAGAGGATTAGTGACATTCCCAAATGAATATGCACACAAAGCACTCTGGGTAATGCAAAGACACACCCAGCATATGTAGGCCAAAGGCCGAGTTATACTTCTGCTTAGATACACGTAAACTTCTCGCCGTAGCTAGGCAGAGAAGGTTTTGTGGCTAAGCGTAGCCCGCAGATGTTGACGTTTAAACACTCTGTTTAGTCTCCTGAGAGACTAGCAAAAATTGCCAGAGATAACTATATTTCAAGTCATCTCGGCGGGGTATTGGGTTAAGTTTTCAACCAGCAATAATCACGTCTCAGGAGATCTTCATAGACTACGATATTGCCTCTGCGAAAGAATGACGAGTGCAAGTCACATGTGTGACCTGACCTTGGTGCTACAGTCCAACACACACGGCGCTTTTCCAAATTCTGACTGGGTGAACCTTGGAGTCCGTTTTAATGTTTTATGAGATTAACATGATCAAACAGCATGCTATAGTTCAAACAACAGCTAAAGGTTAGAGTAGAAATCAAACATAGTGGAAAATAATGGAGAGGATTAGTTACATTCCCAAATGAATATGCACGCAAAGCACTCTGGGTAATGCAAAGACACACCCAGCATATGCAGGCCAAAGGCCGAGTTATACTTCTGCTTCGATACACGTAAACTTCTCGCTGTAGCTAGGCAGAGAAGGTTTTGTGGCTAAGCGTAGCCCGCAGATGTGTTCGTAGATGTGCAGACCTCCCAAATCGCAACAACGCGTAGCTGCGGTTGTGTGCCTCAAACAAACGCTGATTGGTTGAGCAGGGGAGTATAGCCGGTAGCCTTGGGGGATTGGCTAAACCCCAAAACGGAACTAAATCAAACAGAGAATCGCAATGGAGCAGTTTGAGGAGCGACTCTCAGGAGTAGAAATCAAACACAGTGGAAAATAATGGAGAGGAATAGTGACATTCCCAAATGAATATGCACGCAAAGCACTCTGGGTAATGCAAAGACACAACCAGCATATGCAGGCCAAAGGCCGAGTTATACTTCTGCTTAGATACACGTAAACTTCTCGCCGTAGCTAGGCAGAGAAGGTTGTGTGGCTAAGCGTAGCCCGCAGATGTGTTCGTAGATGCGCAGACCTCCCAAATCGCAACAACGCGTAGCTACGGTTGTGTGCCTCAAACAAACGCTGATTGGTTGAGCAGGGGAGTATAGCTGGTAGCCTTGGGGGATTGGCTAAACCCCAAAACGGAACTAAATCAAACAGAGAATCGCAATGGAGCATTCTGCCTGTTCTGGGATCTTTCCTGTAGTCATGCGCATCAATGTTGATGATACCTGTGTGAAGAGCAGCTATTGTGACCTTGTTGTGTTCGTCCACCTGTTTATTGGTTGCAAAGATGTGCAGCACGTCATTTGGGCAATCTGCTGGAGCAGTCACACGTTGTGAAAGCAAAGCTTTGTCTCCATCCGATAAGCTCTCCTGCTTTTGTTTCACGTGAATCCTGTTCAACATTTCAGCAAAAGCAAGGTCGTCTTTCTGTCTCATGATCTCTGTCAGAGTGATCATCTGAAAACGATTATGCCAGAAATCAACCACATCTTCCTCATACACACAAAAAGGTCTGGCTTTTCCAAGAGGTGGGAGCTGATAGAAGTCACCAACAGCAAGAACCGACATTCCTCCAAAGGGTTTTTCGTTTCCTTTGATTTGTTGCAGTCTCCAGTTAACATAGGAAAACAGACTTTTAGAGACCATTGACACTTCATCAATGATGATAATCTCAGCATTGCACAGGTCGGCTCTCACTTCATCCAGTTTGTTTCCAAGACCTTGCTAATGACCACTTAGGTTTCTAGGCAGTTTGAGTATGGAGTGCAGAGTTTTGCCAGCGATGTTAAAAGCTGTAGTACCAGTGAATGCAGACAACAGTACTATGGGCATTGATATGTCTGTCTCCTCACGTAGTCTGGGCTGTTTGAGCAATATCTTAGTCGCCTCTGTGTAGATGCACTTAATCAGATGCGATTTGCCAGTGCCAGCACCGCCAGTGACAAAATAGAAGAACTGCTCAGGATTTTGTCCCCACACACGCTTTATGCACCAGTCTCGGACAGTGTAGAATATGGAAGCTTGGGTCCGATTTAGACTTTGATACATTCTGCGCACGACTTCAGGACTGATTTGGGGAGGCTCAATTACCGGCACTCTCGGGACAGAACAAGTGTTGTAATCAGGAACATCATCTTGCTCATTTTCTTCCTCGGGATCTATCTCTTCACGTTCTGCAAGATATTCCAAGCAAATGAACTCTGAACCAGGTGCAAGTGAGCTCCATGCATCCTCAGGTGGTCCCATTTGTTCCAACTGTTTAACGGCTTTATCTATCTCCTTACTGTGTTCCTCATACTTGTCTTTGTTTCTCTTGACAATAGTATACACAGACTCAACACAGTTGGTCCCTGGTAGTTGCACACAAGCCTCACGGTAGAACGACTGGTACGTTGGGAACCTTTCGGGTTTCAGCTGGCTGTCTGAGCGGTAAGGGAGGTAGAGTTTAAGGAGCGTGCCACAGTAATTCTCTGTATCCTTTACCTGAGAGGGGCAATAATATCTGATGACAGCAGGCCTTCCTTATCTCACTTTTACAAATCCCATATCATTAAGTAGGGGGAATGCATCTTTACTCTGCTTGCCATAGACAATCCTACAGGTGGAAGCAAAGTCAGCCAGGCACATGCTCTCAAATTCATTCGTGTCGGGTCTAGCTTTGTATTTCTCCGGTAAACCGGTCATCCACACGTTCTCCGAATCGGGGGTTCTGTTCTCGAGACATCCGAGGGGAAGGCTCATTCTCAAGCCGTTGTCTTGCGTCTGAATGAAGATAACACTGCGTGAGCACATTTTCAGTTTCAGACTAGTTGTGCGAGCGACAGATTCTTGCGCACTGACCTCTCTTTTTTTAGAGTAAACCTGCATGATTTGCTGCATCTCCTCTCGTTCACTTTCAGCCATGTTTTTGATGACAGATTTCAGCATTTCACTCATCTCGTGCTCACCCTTAGTCACATAGGATGTAATGTACATGATGCAAGAGTACGCATTAAGTATGAATTGGATATCCATGTTGGCATCCCAGGCTTTGAGGAGATGGGGATTGTATCCATTGACCCAGCAGTCCTTTGGCTCACGCTTAAGAATAATCGCGGTTGAGCTGTTCAGTGTTTGATGATATTGTTTATACTCTTCGGGGCTCAAATTGCACTTTTCCAGTATCTCTGATGTGGTGTAACATGAAGTTGTGGGATCATTAATCAATTCAAACACTGGTTTAAGCCTCCTCTTAGCTGTTGCCAATGATGCAGGTTCATCGCCTTCATCGCCTCCTGACCCAGGTCGAGTTATAAAAGTCCTGTGTGCCATTGGTTCAGGGAATCCAAATCTGCAGCCTCGTGCTGCGGTTACTTTGCATGTTGCTGTATGGCTTTTACTGTGCGTTTGAACCTCTGTAACGTTTCTGTGAAGTTCTGGGTCTGTATCGGGGTCTGGAAGCTGACCTGATATATAGCGGTCGACAAAGTCACAAACAGTCCGGTCGCTGTCGTCTTCAAACTCAGGTGCATTCTCAACCCAAATCAAGCAATGAATGTGAGGGCTTCCTCTGGCTTGGAATTCAACACGATAAAAGTAATCAATGACCTTACCGATGGGCTGAGCATCTGACAGAATCAAATCTCTAAATAAAGCATCCACTCGTTTCTCAAACATGCGCATAGTGGTGACAGGGTTGCTTATTAGGATTTCACACTTGGTGGCATAGTCCATCTCAGCAGGGTTCACCTGTTCCCCTTGTTGTGCTTTTATTACAGTGATGACCTCTGGCCATCTCATCTCTGCAGCGCTGAAGGTACAGAAGAAGGTAGGAATGCCTAGCTGTCTCATCATGGCAAACAGATCCTTTGTTGTTCTCTCCCAGTAAGCTGGAGTTCCTCTCAGTGGCTGCATGAACCTGGTTGCGTCTTTGTTCCTCACCAGTCTTTCAACCTCACGTTTGGATGGATGCCAGATGTATTTCTGTGATAAACTGTGCAAAAAAGAGGTAACTTGTATCTTTTGCAAATCTGTTATCAACACCAAACAACCTTGCATTAAAGTACCGGCTTGGGGATATCCTTTTGTCTCTCCACTCATCTAATGTATTCTCACCAGTAGGGAACTGAACAGGAAAAGCCATTGCCTCTAGTTTGGGGATTGCAAAAAAGCCAACTGGCCTGTTTCCTTCTGCCGGGGCAACACAAAATACACCGTCTTCACCATAAGTCAAGATCTCATGTCCTATGTCAGCTGGTTGTAAACACGTGTCCAGTATCACTTTACCGTTATTTCCATCCTGTTCAGATTCAGGTGGCTGCTCATCTTGGGCATCAGTCTCGTTTTCCAATTCTAATATCTCACTTTCAGGGAAATCTTCCATCATATCTGCATCATCAGAGAAGCATGACAAGTAATATGAATAATCCTCTTGTTTTCCATCAGCGTCATCTGCTGGATTCATGTCTGGATTTGGCATTAAAGGGCTTTGTTCATCTATTAGTATTTCATCATCATCAGTGTCCATCCCTTCAGAGAAACCTTGAGGTGGCACCACGTCAGTATCCTGCTGTTCCGATTGGCTCTGATTTAACACATTTTTCTCTGAAGGTTCTGGCATTTCACAGTCTTCAATGGAATCATGACCCAGATCTGGAATGGATTCATCATCAGACACGTCCTCTCTGATTACAACGTCTTGGTACTCTGAATGTGTCTCTTTGAGTTTTGCCAGACCTGCCAGCACGTTTGTCATGTTGACAGTTTGGAACTGCATATAACCTTTGTAGGCCAGACGTCTTTTTAGCTTGACTTTCAAGAGCTGGGCTTCACTATGGGGCCTTGGTAGACTGTTGACTGTTGTCTCTACTTCAGAGGGTACACACACCACATTACCATGTATCGCTGTTTGCCGTCCTTTGGGAAGTGCAATGATTTTTGCAAATGGAAGAACTTTTGCTATTAGCTGTCTTTCAAGTCCATTCAAATCACAAAGTTCCTGAGGAATGGGTGACAGTGCCAGTTTGTTGGTCACAGCAATGCTAGGAATGCTTCCTGACTTCAGATTGTCATCACAGCAATGGCAGATCCACTCTTGTCTCCTCTCTGCTGGCACTGTACATGGTTCTACACATTCGTCATTACAGACATGAATGTAGTCTCCTGTCAAGCAAGTAGCCACCACATTTGGATTCCTCTTGTATTTTGAATGATTGCACTTACTCACCTGATCAGGAAATAAGGCTCTATGGCAGACTGTACAGACATAGCTAGGACCATGCTTAATTTGTTCTTGGAAAAGTTGAATGGCGGCATCTATCACGCTTTTATCCTTTAACAGTTTTTGCTGTTGCTGCAGTTGTCGCTCTCTATATCTTCTTTGTATTTTCAGTGCACATCTCATCTTGTGAAGCATTCTTAAGTCTACTTCATTGTTGTATCTACTCCTCTTGTGAAGGGCACAGTGTTGCTTATGGTGGAGTCTAAAAGCAGGGTCATTTTTGTATCTATTCATGAGAGAATATTTCTGCTTCAATCTATACAACGGGTCACTTGCATAACGTGATGTGATATAGGACTTTTGTTTACGGCGGAAATCAGCATCTCTGTGATAACGGCTGGTGATGTAGGATTTTTGTTTTCTTTGGAAATCGGCATCTTTGTAATAACGGCTGGTGATGTAGGATTTTTGTTTTCTTTGGAAATCAGCATCTCTGATAACGGCCGGTGATGTAGGATTTTTGTTTTCTTTGGAAATCAGCATCTCTGATAACGGCCGGTGATGTAGGATTTTTGTTTTCTTTGGAAATCAGCATCATCATGGTACCTACTTTTGAAAGACCTTTTCTTCTTTAAAGCATAGTTACGGTCAAGAGCATAATTACTTTGGGCTGCCTGCTTTTTTTTCATCTGATACTGCTTGCAGCTCTTATATTTACTCCTTTCATGCTGTTTTTGTTTTTCCTTTCTCGTGTCATTGGCATTGTGTGTTTTCTTTCCTGTATACTTTTCTTGTCTGATTGCCCTTTTTCTTCGTTTCTAGGTCAATTTATATAAGGTATTGGATGGTATATGTGAGATATTGCTCCTCACATCTGACATATGTACATTAATAGAGCGTTCACACCCTTCATGATGTTCTTCCACACTTGGAGATGTAGTAGTCATCTGTTCTTTTGTAGGCGTTTCTGTCATTTGATTCTCTGTCACCTCTGGGCAAATATCATTGTCATTAGGTTTTCCTCGTTGCTTCCCTTTTCTAACTGCTTTTTGTCTCCTCTGCTTGGTCATCTTTTGTACATTTTGTTGTCTGTCCTGTTTGTTTAAATGTGATGAAGTCATCTCTGATACATCAACAGTTGAAGACATTGTCTAACAATTAGACTGTTCAAAAGAATCATCCACAGCTGTTTGCAGGACATTTGTAGGGACATCTGTATGTTGGTTGTCTGTCTGTTCATCCTGTGAGACATTTCTCATGACCTCTGACATTGGTACATTGACAGAGGGTTCACATCCTTCACTCTGTGCTAGACTACTGACCTGCATCTCAACTGTGCTGGAAGTCAGTTCAGGATGTTGGCTGGTGGAATCTGTCCATGCTTTGAAATGACACCGCCATAAAGTTGTATGGCGTATTACTTGACTTATCGGCATACATCTTTTGAATCCTGGCAATCATATCACTCAGCCGTGTGAAAGTAAGCATCACCGCAGTTCCCCTGAGAACATCCAGCATTCCTTGAGCATCTTTCGAGTGAGAGTCAAAGAAGCCATATCTCCCTGATGTGTCCTTGAACACGGCAATGCAGAGGGAACCAACTAAAAGCAATGCCTGGTTAACATCAGATGACAAACACTCAAGTCTGTTGGAAAGTTTGAACCATACGTTCTCCATTTCAGGAAAAGCAGCGGGAGCTCTCAACTGTCCACTCTGTGTTTCAGATTTTAACACAGTG
Organism: Hoplostethus atlanticus; assembly: GCA_034670405.1. NCBI lineage: Eukaryota > Metazoa > Chordata > Actinopteri > Trachichthyiformes > Trachichthyidae > Hoplostethus > Hoplostethus atlanticus. Next base: position 68,737 of record JAXDDX010000400.1, on the reverse strand, counting down.
TATTTCTGTCTGTCTGTTTGGACTGAATCCGGTAGTTCCTCAAACCTTAAAAGAGCCCCCCCATACCTCCGTTCTTTCAAAAGCTTCCTCTTAGTAGCAGTGTACAGAGCATTACCGTTGGCCAGGATCTTATCAAGATTAGCACTGTTTAAATCTGTCCCCTCATTTTGGTGTGCTAGGAATGAAAGGGCCATACAGGTACACTGGGCTCCTCTTGAAATATTTGAATATCTTCTGCTATACTGAGAATGAGAGGCTTGAACACAAGTAACACCAGGTGTGATGCCTGCTTGCTGGGTACATTCAGACTCAGTGGTTTTACCTACCTGTTTGCTGGTAGAAGGACCTTCAGTTGCCCAAGCTTCATTCTGTGTCTTCACAGCAGCCGATTCAAATTCAAACTTCTTCCAGCGTATCTTCTGAGCAGCAGACCGCTTTCCTTTCCTTGGCATGTTGATCCTGAAAAACACTACACACTACACTACACAACAGTATTAGAATAAAAATCTGGAAATTGGTAAGACTATGAGGACCCTGCTAGCAGCCTGTCTTCAGGCAAACTAGTCTCACGTGGATCAACAAATAATCACTCAGACAAACAGAAAGCAGAAAAGGAACCTGTAGAAAAAAAGAAAAATACAAAATTAGCAGATGTATAATCAACTGTAGAGATCTCAGTGGTACGTTCAACATTTATTTTTCTCCAAACTGAAATGTTTGTCTCCATTGTTACATAAGAATTATACATACAGCCATTTCATTGAGTCTATTGATGTAGATGGTCCAAAAATGCTTCAGTAATGCATTATGTTCCACTATAAATGCAATTAGAAATTCACGTTTCATTGTATTTATTTATTTTGGGCGGTATTAGCCTTATGAACAACAGTGATAATAATGCATTGTGCTATGAATGAGGCACAGGGCCTGCCTCAAGTGCAGTAGCTACAGATTAGAAATCATTTTACATTTGTAAAAGTATATAGTAGCCTATAGGCAGGGCCTGAGGGAGTTTCATGCCTCAGCCCAGCCCACTTTAGTTCCCAACCTATTCATACTGGAGATATATAATTATAGCTTTACTATGTAAGTCAGCTATAGTGCACTATTCTCTACAACCTTGTTATTCACGGTGTATTTTTCTAGAGTATCATCATTTCCATTTCAGTGCAAATAAGTGTAGTTTGACAACTTTAGTTTTTTTATTTATTATTTGGCACTGTAGCCTAAGCTAGCATACCTGTCTCATCATCACCATCAACTTCTGGCGCTTGTTCTGTAACGTTACCTTCACTGTCAGGCTCCAGACACATTAATAGGTTTTGGTTTTAAAACTAAACTTTGAAACTAAAACGATCTCCGTGCATACTTCTCCATCCGTACTATACTCTACTATCCATATTAAGACGTCTGAAGACGCATATCACGTGACCATTCACCTACACTGGGCATGCGCGTGCCGGTGTAAACAGGAAGCAGAATGTCTGCTCTGCTGTTGCTTAGTTACAGAAAATACCGTTACGAAGAACAGCAATGGCGAAAAGTAATAGCAGGGATTTCTTTGTTTGGGCAGACGACTAGGTGGAACTGTAAACGCGGCGGAGAATACAAATTGGGAGTGGTCGCAAAGCAAATAGGGCGACATATTACAGCGTTACCAGGAGCACTATCCTTTGCCAGGGAATTAAACGTCGGACCTCCGTTTCCGCCCGTTCACACTAAAAGGCAACTCCGGAGTTTCCGTTCTGTCAGCAGTGGCATCTATTGTCATATCCACGCCATTGGTGCCAGGTAGGAATGAGTTATTATTTTTTCATGTAAGCCTATATTATTTTTGGCCTGGGGCTAGGTTGAATTAGTATGCCGTCAATTGGATCGTGCCTCTCATGAACGTGCAGCTACTTCAAGTTGTTCCAAGTTGTAAAATCAATAAGGAATAATAAGGAATAACAATGTTATAAACGTCAATAGTGGGAGAGCAGGTCGCTGTGCAAAATTTGCCATCCACACCCGTGCCAGAGAGTGCCCGTGCCAGAGAGAGCACGCGCCGCTTCTCCAGATGCAAGTATGCCTATTGCAAATGCTCTGGCTAATCTCTCTCATTTTAAAATTGAATTTCATTCAATTTTTACAACCGAGTCCGCGCACAACAGCGGAACAACAGCGCACCAACAGCGCCAGCCAAGTGCAACATAATGATCGCATGTCAAGGATGGAAGTGACCTGTTTGTGGGAAATGCACTGCAAGGGCGAAGCGCTTTTGCCCCGGCTGCAGTGCGTAAATTAAATTAGGCAACTAACTACTGAACCTCAGGTTTGTTCAGAATAACCCAATGTTTTCCTCTATTTCGTTTCCCCAAAATATGCCAACTTATGCAGTGATTATATGTTCATTATATTGTTCATAATACTTATTAATTCATTATGAATATTAAAATTAGCCGAATTATATTGTATTTTGTTTACTCTATGTAGTCTAAATGTTTATTATTGTGTTTGTCTATTTTATAATATTTTATTATTACTATTAATTTAGTTATTTTTTTTATTTTATTTTTATTGTGTGCTATTTTGTGTTGGGACACTGATTCCTGCAGCCAATAAATGTTTTTATTTCGTTTATTGTCATGTCTGTATTGAAATACATACATCCTAATAGTTGTTCTATCTGATAGAATAGTTTCAAATATTCTATTTTAGCATTGTCAATACTACAAACTGTTCAGCTTTGGCCCGTGCCCTGAAAGGCTACTGCGCACCGTCAAAGCAGCCTATACAGTGCGCATAGAGCAAAGCCGTGAGGTCCAGCCTGCTTCAAGTTGTAGTCTATACACTTTAGCTGACTTTGCATATGTTGTTTCCTTTGTTTCATATATCAAGACCTAAATACTTCAGAAGCGTGCATTACTATTTCTTGTTTATTGATTTCCACACTTGCATTGGCTATAGTGGCTGTCGTAATAGCGTATAAACTACCATATACTGGGACCCTATAGCTTAATTGATCATTGGATTTTGGATTTTTTATTTATTTTTGATCATTTACACCCAACTTTATCAAACAAATGCATTGTTACTGTGACTGTGATCACCATTGATTAAAAGTACTCAAAAGTCCCACACAGAGATACTCAAAATTCCCACACACAGAATAAAAAAAATACTGAGTTGTTATTAGCTATTGAGTTTCAAAATTACCAAGACATACAGTACCAGTCAAAAGTTTGGACACACCTTCTCATTCAATGGTTTTTCTTTATTTTTTATTATTTTCTACATTGTAGATTAATACTGAAGACATCAAAACTATGAAAGAACACATATGGAATTATGTAGTAAACAAAAAAGTGTTAAACAAACCAGAATATGTTTTATATTTTAGATTCTTCAAAGTAGCCACCTTTTGCTTTGATGACAGCTTTGCACGCTCTTGGCATTCTCTCAATCAGCATCATGAGGTAGTCACCTGGAATGGTTTTCCAACAGTCTTGAAGGAGTTCCCAGAGGTGCTGAGCACTTGTTGGCTGCTTTTCCTTCACTCTGCGGTCCAACTCATCCCAAACCATCTCAATTGGGTTTAGGTCGGGTGATTGTGGAGGCCAGGTCATCTGACGAAGCACTCCATCACTCTCCTTCTTGGTCAAATAGCCCTTACATAGCCTGGAAGTGTGTTTGGGGTCATTGTCCTGTTGAAAAACAAATGATGGTCCCACTAAGCGCAAACCAGATGGGATGGCATGTCGCTGCAGAATGCTGTGGTAGCCATGCTGGTTAAGTGTGCCTTGAATTTTGAATAAATCACCAACAGTGTCACCAGCAAAGCACCCCCACACCATCACACCTCCTCCTCCATGCTTCACGGTGGGAACCACGCATGCAGAAACCATTCTCTGCGTCTCACAAAGACACGGCGGTTGGAACCAAAAATCGCAAATTTGGACTCATCAGACCAAAGTACAGATTTCCACTGGTCTAATGTCCATTCCTTGTGTTTCTTGGCCCAAACAATTCTCTTCTTGTTATTCTTCCTCAGTAGTGGCTTCTTTGCAGCAATTCGACCATGAAGGCCTGATTCACGCAGTCTCCTCTGAACAGTTGATGTTGAGATGTGTTTGCTACTTGAACTCTGTGAAACATTCATGTGGGCTCTAATCTGAGGTGCTGTTAATTTGCGGTTTCTGAGGCTGGTAACTCTAATAAACTTATCCTCTGCAGCAGAGGTGACTCTTGGTCTTCCTTTCCTGGGGCGGTCCTCATGAGAGCCAGTTTCATCATAGCGTTTGATGGTTTTCGCGACTGCACTTGAGGATACATTCAAAGTTCTTGAGATTTTCCGGATTGACTGACCTTCATGTCTTAAAGTAATGATGGACTGTCGTTTCTCTTTACTTAGTTGAGTGGTTCTTGCCATAATATGGATTAGAACAGTAGTCGAATAGGGCTATTCACTGTATCCAACTGTGTACTAGCCCTACCTCTGCACAACACAACTGATGGTCTCAAACACATTAAGAAGGCAAGAAATTCCACAAATTAACCCTTGGCAAGGCACACCTGTTAATTGAAAACCATTCCAGGTGACTACCTCATGAAGCTGATTGAGAGAATGCCAAGAGTGTGCAAAGCTGTCATCAAAGCAAAAGGTGGCTACTTTGAAGAATCTAAAATATAAAACATATTCTGGTTTGTTTAACACTTTTTTGTTTACTACATAATTCCATATGTGTTCTTTCATAGTTTTGATGTCTTCAGTATTAATCTACAATGTAGAAAATAATAAAAAATAAAGAAAAACCATTGAATGAGAAGGTGTGTCCAAACTTTTGACTGGTACTGTATATAGAAGGCATTAATTACCAAGACACATATAGAAATATAAACAACCGAAGACCTGAGAAAACCTGCCAGTGGAAAAAATTGCCTTACATTGTAATAATGCGGTATATGGACATAATGTAACGGTGGACTGGTCGGACCCAAACGCAAACTCGGACTCAGAGGTAGAATAAACACAGAGAGTTTATTAAAGGAGAAACCGGAGGGTAGAGTGGATGCAGGGCGAAGCGGGGAGACAGGCAGGAGACACGGCAGGCAGGGCAGGCAGGTGGTGGATGAACAGGTTGACAGGTAGCAGGCAGGTAGACGGAGATGCGCGGAATGGCTGGAGAGTGTAATGATCCTGGGCAGAGGGAGAGCAGGGTTAACGTCAAACAAACAACAGGTAAGCTTGAATCCAAATTCAAGTGGCCGGGAACGAGAAGTACCACACTGGCTGAATCAACGATCTGGCGATGAATGACTGGAAAACCGGAGAAGATATACTGGATGTCTGATGAGTAGATGGGAATCAGCTGTGAAGCCAGGAGCCAGGAGGATGATTGGAAGCCACGCCCACCACACGTACACACACAGACAGGGACAGACAGGTAGAGACACATAGGGACACACAGGGGGCACGGCAGAGACTGTGACACATAATGCGTCAATCTGACCGTTGGTGGGGGGTTTCGCGGGTCTTAGGTTGCTTAGCAACAAGTTTTTGTTTTTCTTCAATAATATATAATCACTCATGAATATTACAGTTGCTTTACCAAATTACCAAGCCACATAACAATACTTGATTAAAAGTACTCAAAAGTCCCACACAGAGATATTCAAAATTCCCACACACAGAATCAAAAAATGTTTAGTATATGCATGTAGTGGTTTAAGCTACAGTTAAGCCACATAACATTACTTGATTAAAGTACTCAAAGGTCCCACACACAGATACTCAAAATTCCCACACACAGAATAAAAAAATGCTGAAGACCAAGACATATTACTTGATTAAAAGTACTCAGAATTCCCACACACAGAATCAATTTTTTTTTTAGCATACGCATGAGGCATGAGCTGTTTTAGCTAGCGTACAGTTAGCTGGCTGTACAGTTAGCTAGCGAGCTACCCTTACTCTGCCCGAGGTTGCACTAAATTTAAAGTTACAGACCGATTATTAGCTATTAAGTTTCCAAATTACCAAAAAACATAACATTGATTAAAAGTATAGTAAAAATGTTAAGCATTTGCATGTAGCATTTTAGGTACCGTGCAGCTAGCTAGCTCAGGGAAATTGGACTCACCTGCTCGTGGTTAGCGTGCAGACTGGCTCTGTCCGTGCGTGGTCACGAGTAAGACAGCTTGCCTTCAAAATAAAAGATGTCATGTATGCTATGGGCTTGAAAATATGTTTTCTGAAAAAACACAATTTGAAATGACCTTGTTATTTATAGACCTTTTTATGTTTTAATACCACAATTGAAGAGTGAATGGAGGTATTTAAAAATGAAAAGATATACATTTTACTATCATACATTTTACAATATTGAGCAGCTGCATCAATTGGCTTACCATTTGAGGATGTGTAGTAATTTCAAGTTGTAACTGTATACACTGGTAATATTTAAATAAAATGTGAATTCCTGCAGTTCCTCATATTTTGTATTGATATGAAAAAACTCTATACTCTATACTGTTACATAACATCACAGCAAGCATTTGTATTGTATGTATTAATTTAAAAAACATTTACTCACAGGACAGCCCTGATGTTAACAATGCATGTAAATAGGTGCCATAATAAAAGTTGATGGCATGTGATTTCTGGTAATATTTTTAAAATATTTATTCCGTTGCTCTGGTGTTTCTAGCTGGTTGCTAGGGTATCCTAGGCTATTGCTAGGTTCTCCTGGGTGGTTGCTAGGGTGTTGCTAGGGTGTCCTGGGCCATTGCTAGGCTATTGCTAGGGTCTCCTGGGTGGTTGCTAGGGTGTTGCTAGGGTGTCCTGGGCCGTTGCTAGGGTGTCCTGGGCCATTGCTAGGGTGTTGCTAGGGTGTCCTGGGCCATTGCTAGGGTGTCCTAGGCCGTTGCTAGGGTGTCCTAGGCCGTTGCTAGGATGTTGCTATGGTGTCCTGGGCCGTTGCTAGGGTGTCCTAGGCCGTTGCTAGGGTGTTGCTAGGGTGTCCTGGGCCGTTGCTAGGGTGTTGCTAGGGTGTCCTAGGGTGTACTGTTACACAGCAATCCCACTAATAATAATAATAAACACGAGAGATTACAATAGTGGGTTTGCTGTTACACAGCAATCCCACTAATAATCTGCAATGACATGTATAGCGAGGTTCATTTATGTATGAATACATTTATGTTCATTTTTATATAGGCTAAATACAGTGAATGATAGAGAATAAAAAATTGTGGTCTAGTGTAGTTGAAAATAATTGGCCTATTACCTGTGGCGGTTGTTTGTCGCTTGAATTCTCAAACCTCTGCCCTTGCCTGAGACTGCAAAGAATACCAACGCTTTTCACAGTCACCGGTGGTTCTGGACAGAAGTGGGAAAGCCGCATTTATTTGCAAGCATATATTTTCCCACGCTTCTTTTTTGGTTTTTGAAGTTATCCCAACTCCAAATTTCCCTTTAATAATGTCCTTCCTTTCATGCACAGTTCGGCAAGAAGTAAAAGCTGTTCTTGCGTCCAGTTTTTGTTTGCACAATGTAGCGTCACACGTCTTCCTATGAGCCATGGTTATTCTAGTCTGATCAGTAAAAGGCTGCGTATATGTATATCTGCTAGTTGTGTACGAGATGCCAGACATGGAAGAGGCTGACGATTAGCTGATCCTCTTGAAAATTTACTTGCATGCAAATTTGATTTTGAAAATATCTTATTCTATCACAAACATAGTCATAAACATTTGAAAATGCAGTGTACCGATGTCTACACACAGACAATGTGACAAGTTTCTGGTGAAGTAGAAAAACTAAAAAAACTAAACTAAAACTAGAAACTAAAATTCAAATGTAGAGGCATCTTTTTAAGCAGTGAAAGAATGGACTTGAAATGACAACAATGACTTCAGACTCCCCTCCATATCAGTTGTTCTGTCAGTGGGATTAGGCAGTATTATATTTATGTGAATCACAAAGTCCCTTGGCAATAGGCCTTACCGTAGATAGAAAGGCTTTCAGACTACTAAATAATTCACTAATCACAAATCATAGTACAGATTTCATACCACATGCTCCAGTTTCATAATTTGTTTTGTTAAAAACCTGATATAGGTGATATGGGGACTCAAAGGGACCACTACCTCCTACCCTTCTCTGTCCCCCCCATGCCCCTCTCTCTCCTTTGTCTCTCTATATTTCTCTCTTTGTCCTCCCAGCTTTCCTTTCCTCTCTCTCTCTTTCCCTGTAGACTGTATGATCATGGTGATGCTGAGAGAAGAAAGTACAGCATCTAGTTCTCTGGATTTGCATTTCTTGAAATTAAATAATCACACACACACACACACACACACACACAGGTCTGGCTGTCACACCCAGTATCAGAATGATGAAATGATTTTGTCTTAGCTGAAAACTGATACAGCCATGAGCCATGAGCCATGACCACACACATGGTCACACACACACACACACACACACACACACACACACACACACACACACATGCACGCAGGTCTGAAGTCACTTGATAGTTACTGGTGATAAATAAGATAAATACAAATGGTGGAAGCAGCCAGAATTATGATATATATGATGTGATATATTATGCAGCAAAAGTAAATAGTAAATATATCACCTCCATATCTCTTTAAATTATTTAATGGCAATTCTGCTTTATTTGATAATATACAGTGGAGAGAGGAAGAAGAAATGGGAAAGACAGAGGTTGGCGTGCAATACCAAATGAGAAATTAAATCTTTCTTCCTGCAACGCAGGCTCTTTAAACATATTGATACTGTACTCTTGTCATATGAGGAGCCATAATGGGTCCCAGATCTTCCCTGAATTATTATTAATTTAGGTATTCTTTTGATCTTTGGACACTTCCAGGAGTATTAGTGCATATGAAGTGTTTCTCCAGTTCATTGACAAATGCGAAGAAAGTTTCTCTTGATGACGTCTTGTTTCTAGCTTTGTGAGAAACTTTTTCACAGATTTATAGCACGCTGCCCAAGGCTATAGTACAATTTAAACTGAACCAAAAAATCTGACATTAACTTTGTGGTACAGATCTATGGGCGTCAATTGGTTTTCTTTGTTTAAAAAAATCACATCATGAGCATTCAGGGCCAATAATCCCTATAAACTGATCGTTTATCACCTTGACCAACCCTGAAAAGCTGTTTTGGATGTTTTGGAGGAAATTGAGATGAGACGGAAAGACTTTGTCACATTTTAGGGTTTAGTGGATTGACAGATCAGATTTTCTCATGACAGTTTAAACAGGGGAAAAAATCATGTGGTTCTCCAATCTAGTCCACAGTAGTAAAAACCCAAATCTTTTGTGCTTGTGTAAATCTATGTGTGAATCAAAATCTTTGTTAAATGAATATCTGGGTTGAGTCTACATCAGCACTCTTAGTGCTGTTGGTGCATTGTGGGTCCTGCGGTTTTTGCATGTAGCCGTACTCTCTCTCTCTCTTTCTCTCTCTCTCTCACACACACACAAACTGTTTGCACTGTAATAGTAGCTGTGTTGGTGAATGGCCATGTGGGATTGGACAGTTAAACGACCAATTAACTGAGCCGATCAATAAAGCTCCCTTCTGACCAACGTAATTAACTGCTACATAACAAGAGAGCTGTTATACCTCTGGGCATGTTTACTGTGCAGTTAAATGGACATCTGCGCACAGCGGGATGTATTTAAAGGGGCAATACAAGGTGTTAAAATATTTTTTCAATCTTCTCAACTTAATCAGAAAGTCGGAAGGATGTGCATTATGTAACTGACTGATATCCCTTGTATATAATATTTAAAAGGGATGTGCTGTTCTCGCTGAGAGTGTTGCACTCAAAGTATTCTTAGCTATACGGCCAACTACGCACTCCCACAACCAATACTCCAAGGAACAGGCAGACTGTAAATACAAAACAAAGTACATTGGTTAGTAATCCATACAAGGCAAGTTTATTTGTATAGCCCTTAATCGGTCTCAAAGGGGTTTACAACACCCACATTATGAAACAATAAATGGAAGTGATGAATGAAAACTAGATTAGGTACAAATTGTAAAAGTGCTGATAAGCAGACAGTATTTATTTCACTAACATGGTTTGTGTGCCAGAGAAGCTGTCACACCTACATAAACGCATCTAGGGCTGTCGCGGTTTGAAATTTTCCCACCGCGGTTGTGTATGTGGCTCATCGCCGCGGGATGCGGTGGTACCGCCCTTTTTTTTTTTTAAATACATGCGAGTTTACCCGCGATCGGTTCAGTGTAGTTCAGTGTAAGACACTAGTGGGTCCTAAGAACAGGAAAAAAATGTCTAATGTCGTAGGCGTCCCAAACAATTTCAAACATGTTTGATAATCTATCCATTTGTCCCTCAAATGTGATAAAATTAGGGATGTGAACGTGTACACGAAGTTTGATTCATAAACGTTCAGAAAAAAACCCTATCCAAAAAACGTATTATTAGTATTTGTGGCAGTTAAGCCAATTAAGGCTGATTGCAGCCGGGCCTTTTTAATCTGCGTGTGGATGTGTGACTGCGTGAGAGAGCGCCAGTGTGAGAGGCTGGCGGCGTGACTGAAAGGACACCTGCCGGGAGGGAGGAGGTGCCCGTGCTGGGGAAGACGGCGCTCTACACGGCCGTCAGTGCCGGGGCCGGGTTTATATCGTTGGTGTGCAAATAAAACGGCCTGCTGTCCAGTTAACTCTCCTCCTGCCTATGTCTCTGTCTGTCACGGACCCCGCCACAGTATTATTATTATTATTGATAATTTATTATTTTTTTACACAAAAAAAAAACATTCATGAACTGTAGCCTAATTTACAATCGTTGTCATAAATGGGGAATTAAACTACTTACCTACTAAATACCAAGCGTATTTCAAATCAATCACGTTAGTTAATTATGTTAACCAGCCAATGCGCACCCTCGTAAATTCACTCCGGCTCACTAAACACGGCGAATGTCAAAAAGCTCTTCGTGGCAGTTTTTCTACAAAATTGAGGGAGATTACCAAACAGAGCAAAGTGTGTATTATGTGAAAAAACACTCATTATACTAGCCCTAAAGTGTTGTTTTCATTATGAGTTTAGTCATACTTTACACCAAATACACATGAATATGATTAATTTAATAATGAAATGGAAAACAAATAATAACAACCGCGTGCCTTGACACAACCACGGTGATGCGGTTACTGCGACAGCCCTACACACATCCACACATAACTTCCCCCTGCCCCGTTGTCGTAGTGAGCGCATGCATTACAATAACCCTCTGTATTTCTCGATTCATCAATAATTCACTTGACAAAATATTACCAGGTTATATCTTTTATTTTACTCATCTTTCAACCACGATCATCCTGTTTGTGTTTCTGTCAACTCACCCATTCTCTTTTTCAGTTCTGTGTTCTGCTGGGTCCTAAGCCAAGACGGTTTTCGCATGTCGACTATATTGTGGATTGTTCCCGCCCTGGGCATGCTCAGTAGTGTAGACTGTACCATTTTGGTTTAATGACGTATAGTTAGCCATGTTTATTATGTTTATTTAGTTTATTATGTTTAGTATGTAATACAGTAGTCATTATTATTGAATATATGTTTTGTGTTGTGGCAATTGTTTATTTTACATTATTGCTATTGTTAATTGATTAGGGGAATCTAGTGGTATATCCCATGTGTATAAAAGGACCTCTGGTAATCATTGTGAGTCCATTCAGTATTAGTTTTAGAGCCCTGAGTTTGAAAGGAAGCCATCTTGAGACAGATCATGACATCATCATAACATCTATGTTGAATGGAGTGGGATCCTCTGGGTTGACATTTGACCTGTCAGGCTTCATTAGGAAGGCTGGCCCCGTCAGCCATGTAGTACTTGGGAGTAACTCTGCTGGGACAGACTGAACAATGGTCAGCTGGGTTGAGTTACATGAGCACAAACAGCAACTGTTCTAGTTGGGATGTCTGTCTGAAGCATTGAACTCAGCTGTTTACATAGACATAGACATTTTTGACATAACCTGGGAAAGAGAGCAACTACCCACTTCCTCTTGTATGACAACTTCCTTTGAAGATAGTCAGATTAGACAGTCCATTTGGGGGTAGTAATGGCATTAAGTATACCATCTTCCTCAACTGGGGGTATAAATCCAATCTCAAGAAGAAGGGCTTTACTTTCATTTTCTTTCATTTGAGTTTTTTTTGTAAGTATTATTTGTTCTCAGCAGGCAGTACACTATGCAGTGGAGAATTTGGACAATAATACGTTTCAGGTCACCGATTCTGAAAAATAAAACCCAGTATGTGTGTATATCCATTAGGATCTATCAAGCATGGTATTTGCTATCGGTCCAATGCTATGCTTAAAGCTATGTCTTACACTGTTAGACATAAATCAGTACATTCCATTGATTGTGGCTGTGTCCCGTATTCAAAACTTTTGTATTATGGTCTATTGAGGCTACTGTCTACTACTGAAGAAATTCTGCCTCTTCTATGATGGATTTCCTGTGGTATGATTGTTGAACATCGGTGCCAAATGGTGGGTCTTGAAAGAAGCCCTTAATCTTGCCCTTGCCTAGGGGCTGACACCAAAACTTGATGTTTCCACTGATATTTTAGATAGCTGAAAATTATTCTACTATCTACTGCTGGAAATGTCTCAATGTAAAGTTTCTCCTGTATCTGGCCTATCTCCCCACTTGCTGTGATCATGATCTTCCACATCTCCCCCTCCTCCGTCAATGTTGGAGTTGATTGGTCTCTGTAGAATTGATTGAACCAATCAGGGAACCTAGGAGTGTTGGAAGTTGGTGATATCTGATGATGGGTTTTTGTGCTGTCTGCCTGTCTGTGTCTTTCCCCCTTTCTCTCTCTATTGTGTCATATATAATTCTCTGGTTCTCTTTCTCATTCTGTCATTTATTTTGTCTGTTTTTCACTCTGCAGTTCTCTCTCATTTGTCTTGTCACTCACATTTTTTCAGCTTCTCTCTCATTCTCTTTCTCGTCCACCCCATACTTCCTGTTTCTGTTTGATGATTACGATGGCCTGTGTGTCAGAGGCCTTAGTCTTTCATCAACAGTGCAGACAGAGGGATAATCTTCAGTATCCTCTCTCTATTGGCTTTATGATTACAGGATTCAGAACTGGGGACAGCCTTTTCAGTGCTGCTTAAAGGCATAAGCCATAACAGCAGTGTACTGCCCCCTGCTGAAACACTGTTGCCCCACTACTGCCTTTGGTCATACACTACATGGCCAAAAGTATGTGGACACCTGCTCGTCAAACATCTCATTCCAAAATCATGGGCATTCATACAGAGGTGGTCCCCCCATTGCTGCTCTAACAGCCTCCACTCAGGGAAGGCTTTCTACTAGATGTTGGAACATTGCTGCTGGGATTTGCTTCCATTCAGCCACAAGAGCATTAGTGAGGTTGGGCACTGATGTTGGGTGATTAGGCCTGGCTCACAGTCGGCATTCCAGTTCATCCCAACGGTGTTGGATGGGGTCGAGGTCAGGTCAAGTTCTTCGCCACCAATCTCGACAAACCATTTCTGTATGGACCTCGCTTTGTGCACGGGGGCATTGACATGCTGAAACAGGAAAGGGCCTTCCCCAAACTGTTGCAACAAAGTCCGAATCATCTAGAATGTCACTGTATGCTGTGGCATTAAGATTTCCCTTCACTGGAACTAAGCGGCTTAGCCCGAACCACGAAAAACAGCCCCAGACTCCTCCTCCACCCAACTCTACAGTTGGCACTATGCATTCGGGGCAGGTAGGGTTCATTTGTAATCCGCCATACCCAGATTCGTCCGTCAGACAACCAGATGGCTAAGCGTGATTCATCACTCCAGAGAGCACGTTTCCACTGCTTCAGAGTCCAATAACGGCAAGCTTTACACCACTTGGCATTGCGCACGGTAATCTTAGGCTTGTGTGCCTCAAGTCAAACTCTACAAGAACATATCTGAAATACTCAAAATATAGATGGTCAAACACTCCAGCAAAGGGGCTGTCTGTGTGAATTTAAATCCCTTGTTACTGCAACAAAACCATTTGGCCTGGTGGAAGAAGAAACAACTTTAATATTTAAAAATGTATTTGTTGTAAAGAGGATATAAAATGTATAATGAATATTTAAATGGGAAACTAATTTTAAGGTAATTTGACTTCTTTCAAGCAAATATCAAGCAAATATCATGAGACAAGTTGTAAAACAATGAAGCAATTTGTTAAATCTGCCGGTGCATAGAGGTAAACTTGTGTTAAGCATCAGGAGGCCGCATGCCACCATTTGTTCCACTGCAGAAAATAAAATCGATTTTCTTTCCATGGATCTCATTCATCAAACATTCTTACGTTGTTTTCCGGGGGACATAAGATGGCGATGTAGGAGCCGTATCAGCCTTTTAAAATGTAAGTATAGGCTACTGCTTTACTCTTACTCTTTACTAAACTATGCTTCTTTTTTCCCCCCACCACTCTCATCTCTACAAATTGGCTATTGTTAGTCATCTATTGTTTCTATTGAGAAGGAGAGGGAGAGAGGGTATTTTGGTCACTATTGAATAGTCTTTGAATGTTCTGACTGAAACCATTTTCTTTTACTCTGCCGTACAGAAACTTACTGATTTGTATTATGAAGAGTTTAAGGCAAATGCCTAGATTAGTCTGTGATATTATTGCTTACTGCCTGTGTGTTTGTTTTTTTCCTTTTCTTTTGTTGATATTGACACTCACTCACACACACACACACAGTTATCCCTTCTTATGGAAACACACAGGGCTCTTTTTGGTGCTGTCTGTCCCAGTCTGCTGATCCTGGATCGGCATGGCAGAGCTCCCTCTTTTGGGCTTGGTGGTGCTGTCTATCGGTCTGGGGCAGGGGGGCAACAAACTGTTTGCTCTAACTATCATATTCAGTGTTCATGCACGCACACACACACACACATGCATACACACACTCACATACTGTCTGTATTGAACATCAGCTAACCACTAGAGCTCATTGTTCTCCATACAGCTTACAGCTATACTATCACTTATGCACACAAATAATTCACACACATAAGATTACACATCTACAAAAACAAGTAAGAACCCCCCCCCATACACACACACAAAGAGCAATCTATAACTTGTACCATAGTGTATTAAATGTGTGTGTCTGTGTGTGTGTGCCTGCCTGCCTGTCTGTGTGTGTGTGTGTGTGTGTGTGTGTGTGTGTGTGTGTTGGACAGGTCCATCAATGCAGCCATGTATGCTGGGATATTCATTCACTAAACTAAAAAATGAGTTTGGGAGTTTGCCACGCTTGACTGAATTTATGTTTTTACTATGAATCCACTGCCTCAAATCAACATTATTGATGTGACATTACAACATTATAAAGGTGGAAAGTGCTGAAGCAGGGTGTGATTTACACAGAACTGCAATAAGATGAATAACATAAGATGAAATTTTAATGGTCCTGAGAGGAAATTTGGTTCATTGCAGCACCAAAGACAGAGAACCTAGTGGTATGAAAGGATTCTTGTTGTATTGACCATTAATAGATTTACGTGTTTGGAGTTAGATGTTTGCAGGTTACAGATTTATAAAGAATACTGTTACATCATTAACTACTCACATTAGGGTTAGACTGATATATCGGTGTGGGAGCAGGGTGGGGTTGGGGCATTGGCTGGACATGGAGAGCCAGGCGTGGCTAGTGTTAGTGATTACTCTTGTATATATGCCCTCTCTTGCAGTGAAGCTGGGATGAAGGAAAGACAGATAACTGGCCAACAATAGTGAACTCTGTCGGAAACAATGCCCGATGGGATTCCGTGGAGGTGAAAGACATGGTGGGTTAGCAGCTCGGCCATCTCATGGGCTGTGGGGAGTTTTGGGAGAACGACAAAATGCACCGCTTTGGAAAAATTATCCACAATGGCGAGAATGGTAGAGTTACCTTGGGACGGGGGTAGACCAGGGACAAAGTCCATGTGGGTCCAAGGATGGCCGGGAATAGGCAGGGGACAAATCAGACCAGCAGGGGGCTGATGGGAGGACTTTCCACGAGCACACACAGTGCAGGCAGAAACGAAGGCTCGAGTGTCAGCTTCCATGGTGGTCCACCAAAAGTGTCTCTTGAGGAGAGACCAATCCCCTTGAGGGTGCGACCAATCCCCAGGTGACAGGCGAATCGGGACATGTGTCCCCACTGGAGAACCTGGGAGCAAGCAGAGTCAGGTACAAAAAGACGATTAGCGGGACCATTACCTGGGTCTGGTTGGGTCTGTTGTGCCTCCTTTACCAGGGCCTCAATCTCCCAGGTAACTGCAGCCACAACACAGGATGGCGGGAGGATGGTGTCAGGGTTGGCTGGAGCTTCTTTTGAGGCGTACTGGCGGGAGAGGGCATCTGGTTTGATATTTCTGTAGCCAAGATGGTAGGTGAGGGTGAAATTAACCCAACCAAAGAACAATGCCCAACAAGCTTGATGGGAGTTTAGCCGTTTAGCTGTCTGGATATAAGCAAGGTTTTTATGGTCCGTCCAAACAATGAAAGGGTGTTCAGCTCCCTCCAGCCAGTGTCTCCATTCCTCCAGAGCAAGTTTAACAGCCAACAACTCACGGTTACCAACGTCATTCGGCGGGGCGTTCTGCGGGGGAGAGTCGACGAGACAGGAAGGCACAGGGATGGAGTTTCTGGTCCGAGCTGGAGCATTGGGAGAGGACAGCCTCGACACCGGTGTCTGAGGCATCCACCTCCACGATGAACTGGCGTGAGGGGTCGGGTTGAACCAGGACTGGTGTGGAGGTGAAGCGCTTCTTAAGCTCGGAGAAGGCCTGTTCCGCCTCGGGGGTCCAGGAGAAAGGGAAGGTTGGAGAGGTGAGTTGGGTCAGTGGAGCTGCTACACAACTAGTTTCTAATGAAACGTCGGTAGAAATTGGCAAAACCCAGAAAACGCTGGAGCTGTTTCCGGGAAGTTGGTCTTGGCCACGCTGCCACTGCCAGAATCTTACCAGGATCTGTCCTCACCTGTCCACTCTCAATAATGTACCCCAGGAAACTTACAGAACTGACGTGGAACTCACATTTCTCTGCTTTCACAAATAATTTGTTCTCCAGGAGTCTTTGAAGCACTTGCCGGACATGTAGAACGTGTTCCTTGATGTCGCGTGAGAAGATCAGGATGTCATCCAAATACACGAAGACACATCGGTTCATGAAGTCTCGGAGCACGTCATTCACAAGAGCCTGGAAGACAGCAGGTTGGTTGACAACATTACGGAAAGGATCGCTACAGAGATAGACCTTTTTTTAACCAGAAACAGAAGTCTAGCTCAAGGAGAAGTCTCCTCTGAAATCTGAAAGATGAGGTGAGTTGTTGCATGAAGAGGTTAAACAAAGGTTTCTGGATAAAAACAAGGGCTATCTCTGTAGGGATCCTTTCCGTAATGTTGTCAGACACTTGTCAGACACAGGAATAACAATCTGAGCCTGTCAGTGGCAAAAACAAGAACTTTTAGTGGACGTACTTTGATCGGCGCACTTGCCCCAACAGATTACGTTGCAGCCGGTTTCGCGACTGCCGACTGAGGCGATCAACCGGAGCAATTCCAAAACTTTTTGTACCTATTTTGCGGTATAAATGACAAATTTGTACACATAGAGCCCAGGTTTAAAAATACCGGAATTCCCCTTTAAATATGACAACTTTCTATTTCTTTCTTTTTTGTGCCAGAAGCCACGGCGATGCATAATCTATTCTAGCCTTTGTGAATGTAGTATTTGGTTATTCGTTCAGACCACTAACTGACGATAATAAAGTGAGCTTGTGATCATCCCTAATAATTACTCGAGTCAGATTTTACCATTTGTATCGTATAGGATGACACCATACGTCTCAGATCCTCAAAATACAAGACAATTGTATTGTAAAATGAAATAATTTAATGCCTCATTACTCAGGACAGGGGAGAATAATCATCCCCATATTTTCAGGGAATGTATTAGAAAGGTTGAAGAAGCTATGCTCCAAAATGTAACTTCCTAAAACCTATGGAACATAGAGAACTTGTACTACATAGCGGTTGTGGAGGTGGGCCTGCAGTAGGGATTAGGTTGTCCCTGGATAGATTTCAAGCATTCATTTGGATTCCTCATGTTTGAATCTGTACCTGGGAAAAGTTTGGTACACATCGGATGGTGGAAACAATATTGACAGAATTTTATCTGAATCCTACCCAGTGAACATGGCAGATTTGGACGCCATCAATTAGCATTTTATTCAAAGATGTAATGATATTCCTATAAAATAAAGTTACTGGGATGCTTATCTAATACGTTTCTAGTCGCTTTGGATAAAAACGTCTGCTAAATGACTGTAATGTAATGTAATGTAATGGATCTGAGACGTATGGTGTCATCCTGTTACAAATGGTAAAATCTGACTCACTCATTTAAAGGGGACATATTATGGAAAATGTTTTATTCCTGGCTCTTATACATGTTCCACGTGTTACAATTGACCTAAGTAGCCGAGAAAAAGTGAAATCTAGAAGTCCCCCCCTTTTTCTTTTTTTTTGTGATCAATTTTTTATTAAATCAAAATCCCCCAAAACATAAACCACATAACAACAACAATGCAAGCACGATACAAACATAATACAAAACATAATACACAGACAAAATAAATACAAACAAAACAACATCAAACAAAATACAGACTCAGTACAAACAAACGCAAGACAAAACACATTACACACAATAACAATTCAGACAACCTACATACCGGTACACACTCAATTCCCAATCTCCCCACCCACCCCAGAGGACGTATCACCGCCCTAACATGTCACCCAAGAACTAAAAACTTCAGAAACGATAAAGTGAGTGAAGATATGTCATACAGCATCTGAACACATGGCTTCGATAAATGCAGACCATGATGAGATATTTTCTGTCTTAGCGCCGTGCATGCGTGCTACTGACATCTCCAAGTTGGCTATGTCTAGTGATGAGGACACCCATTGTTGGTATGGCAGTGTGTGAGGGGCCTTCCATCTCTGGGCTAACATTTCCAAGGGGGCATAGTTCACAATTGGGATTTGAAGATAAATTAATTTGAAATCGTTTGCAGGGAGTGCAATACAGCCTATGTACAAAGTTGTAATGGATCATTTGATGATTTGGATTTCTGGATGAAAGAAAAATATTTATCCACACCTTATTCCAATCAATCGTGCTAGGTGAGATGGAGAGATCCTGACTCCAGCGGATATTGAGTTGCAATGGTTTGTTAGTAGTGTTAACAATAAATGTGTACAACGTGGAGACCAAGCCCTTTGAGGTCTTGGTTGCACAAATTTTGTGGATGGGATGGGTTTCTAAAACTTCTCCCCAAGGAACCCCATAGGCCGGTAGAGAATTGCGAAGCTGCAAATAAAAGAAAAAGGAAGTGCCAGGTAAATTGTAATGAGATTGGAGGTCCTGGAAAGCCTGTAGAGTATTGTTAGTACTAGTGGATATGTCCAAGAGGGTGTTAATCCCTTTATCCTTCCACTGAGGGAAGGAGATGGGGCGTCCACCCAAAAGGAGTGCGGGATTATTAAATAAAGGTATGTGGGGGTGAAACTTTAAGTCTATGTTGGCATGTGATTCCACAGTTCTCCAAATAGCAATTAGGTGGGAAATTATGGGGCCGAATCTAGAGCTGGAGGTTTTGAGAGGGATATTAGAGTGGACTAAGTCTTGCAGCCGGTGAGGGCTTACCAACTTTTCTTCCATTGGATGCCATGCCACCTGAATGTCTGGATTCAGCCATGTATGAAGAGCCCGTAGTGTGTAGGACCAAAAATAAAATTTGAAATTTGGGATACCAAAGCCACCACTGCTTTTTTGTCTCTGTAAGGTGGAGAGTTTGATTCGAGGACGTTTCCCTTTCCAGATACATTTTGTGGTTAATTTGTGCAATTTGTCCCAGTGACCAGCAGGGGGTGACACAGGGAGCATGGAACTATAAAAATGTATGCGTGGCAAGATATTCATCTTGATGATGGAGACTCGAGCTTGGAAAGAGTTTGCAATGGATGACCAGCGCTCCAAATCTAACTCCACCTGTTGGTCCAGATGGCATATCTGGGCGAGTACTGAAGACCTGTGCTAATCAGCTAGCTCCAGTGTTCACCACTATATTCAACATCTCCCTGGCTGAGTCTGTGGTCCCCGCCTGCTTCAAGATATCCACTATTGTCCCTGTGCCTAAGAATGCTTCTCCAGCATGCCTGAATGACTACCGACCGGTGGCCCTCACCTCGGTGGTCATGAAATGCTTCGAGAGGCTGATAAAGGACTACATCTGCGCCTTCCTCCCTTGCTCCATGGACCCGCTGCAGTTTGCTTATCGTCCCAACAGATCCACGGATGATGCTGTCTCCCAGGTACTGCACACCACACTCTCTCATCTGGACAGCCAGAAGGGGGGCTATGTGAGACTGCTGTTCATTGACTATAGTTCAGCTTTCAATACCATAGTCCCCACCAGACTGGCTGGCAAGTTGATTGAGCTGGGACTGAACACCCCCCTGTGTGCCTGGATCCTGGACTTCCTGACCGCCAGGCCCCAGGTGGTCAGGGTGGGTAGACACACCTCCAACCCCCTCACCCTGAACACAGGATCCCCCCAGGGTTGCGTCCTCAGCCCCCTACTGTACTCCCTGTACACATATGACTGTGTGGCCAGGTTCAGCTCCAACACCATCATTAAGTTTGCGGATGACACAGTGGTGGTGGGCCTGATCTCCAACAACGACGAGAAGGCCTACCTGGAGGAAGTTGCTGATCTGTCACTCTGGTGCCAGGACAACAGCCTCCTCCTGAATGTCACCAAAACTAAGGAGCTGATTGTGGACTTTAGGAGGACACAACAACAGAGGACGTACTCACCACTGGGGATTAATGGGAATACTGTGGAGAGGGTGAGCAGGTATAAATACCTGGGAGTCCACATCACCGAAGATCTCACATGGTCCACACACACTGACACTCTGGTGAGAAAGGCGAGGCAGTGCCTTTACCACCTCAGGCAACTGAGGAAATTTAAAGTCTCCCGGAGGATCCTTCAGTCCTTCTACTCTGGAGCTGTGGAGAGCATCCTGACAGGAAGCATCACTGCCTGGTTTGGCAGCAGCTCCGCTCAGGACAGGAAGGCTCTGCAGAGAGTAGTGCGTTCGGCTGAGCGCACTATTGGAACTACACTCCCCACCCTGCAGGACTTGTACACCAGGAGGTGCAGAACCAGAGCCTGCAGGATCATGAAGGATCCTCACCACCCCAACAACGGACTGTTTCAGCTGCTGCGGTCAGGCAAGCGCCTC
The DNA here is from genome assembly GCA_034670405.1 of Hoplostethus atlanticus. NCBI lineage: Eukaryota > Metazoa > Chordata > Actinopteri > Trachichthyiformes > Trachichthyidae > Hoplostethus > Hoplostethus atlanticus. The sequence continues at coordinate 47,357 of JAXDDX010000400.1, read as the reverse complement.
CGTAGTCATGCTGCCAAAACAGAGAGACTGAGACGGAGTTTCTTTCCTCAGGCCATCAGGACTGTGAACTCTGACCTCACCAGGGCCCCCACCAAGACACACACACTGCCCCTCTTATGCACACACACACACACACACACACACACACACACACTTAGGTAAAGACTACACATAATTTATAATTTATATTATATTATACATACAATTTTCCCTTTTTTTACTATATTTTTTTATAAAGTGCTCTTATTGTAAATATTGTGTTGTTTTTTATATAGAGCTCTTAAAAACTGTGACATTGTAAATATTGTGTTGGTTATTGTAAATAGTGTGAACCTGTTATTTTGCACATTTCTGCTAAGCATTGCCACTTTGCATTTCACTACACACCTCGTGTGTGTATGTGACAATTAAACTTCTTGAATCTTGAATCTTAGAGATGAATTCAAAGTTGTTTTTAACTGTAGTTTGTAGAGAGGGAAAAATATCTAAACCTAGATATTTCAATTTGTGGACCACCGGAATATTAGGATGTAGCACTGCGTTTCTCATGGTATCATTCAATGGAAGCAAAGCGGATTTAGCCCAATTGATTTTGTATCCAGATATATTACTAAATTGTTCAAATATAGACAAAAGTTGTGAGGTTGATTGTAAAACGTCACCGCCAATATACAGTAAAATATCGTCACAATAAAGCGAGATGTAATGGTCTGTGTCATATGGTGAAATTGGGGTATGGGATGATTGGCGCACTGCCTGAGCTAGGGGTTCTAAGGATAGTGCAAACAACAGAGGAGAGAGAACACAGCCCTGTCTGGAGCTTCTCGAAACTGGGAATTGTGATGAACATACATTACCAGTCATCACCATAGCAGTAGGGGACGAGTATAGTGTTTGGATCATGCTTATGAAATGATCTCCAAACCCCATGTGTCGCAAAACTGTCCACAAATAATGCCACTCCAGGCGATCGAAGGCCTTCTCTGCGTCTAAGGAAAGTACGGCACATGGGGATTGGTTAGAGGAGGATGTGTCAATGATATGCAAAAGTCTACGAATATTATCAGATGAAAGGTGAGATTTTATGAAACCGGTTTGATCAGGGTGCACAAGACGGTTCATAAAAGGCTCTAATCGGAGAGCCAACAATTTGGCATACAATTTCACATCCGCATTCAAGAGAGAGATGGGACGGTAATTTGCGCACTCATTAGGATCTTTGCCCTTCTTAAGGGGCAGTGTGATAGTGGCCGTGTTTACGTCCCTTGAGAAGGAACCGGTGTCAATGGCGTGTTGGATCATATTCAAAATCAGAGGACCAAGCTGAGGCCAAAAAGCTTGTAGGAGTTCTGGGGGAATCCCATCAAAGCCTGGTGATTTACCTTTATTCATATGTCGCAGTGCCGTTTCCAATTCACCTAATGTTATGGGTTTTTCCAGGGACAAGGCATCGATGGGTGACAACTTGGGTAGACAAAGGTTTTTAAAGAAAAACTCTGATTTGTCAGGATCATATGAAATTTCAGAACGATATAAATTGGAATAGAATGTGTGGAATGTGGAATTGATTTGCGCAGGATCTACTACCAAATCTCCTTGTGGAGTTTTGATGGAAGAAATATTTATAAAGTTCTCGCTGGCCCGAAGACTCAGAGCTAGTGATGCACTAGGGCGTGCACCTTCAAAATAATGTTTCTGGCGGGTGCGATGTATGAGAAATTCTGCGCGCTGCCTAAGTAAGGAATTAATCTCTGTTCTAACAGAGTTCCGTTGGGTCGTCAGATCCGGAGTCACATTGGAGTGCATGGCTTGCTCAAGTTGCACCAGGTTTCCTTCTAATACCCGAATCCGTTGGAGACGGGATTTCTGTAAATTAGAGGCAAATAACGTACAGTTGCTCCTAATAAAGCCTTTTACAGCATCCCATAGTATACGGGGGTCCTCAACAGAGTGTTCATTAAATGTAATAAATTCAGATAAAGCAGATTGAAATTGTGTTATGAAGTCCTCGTTTAATAATAAAGAAGTGTTGAAGCGCCAGCGGGGCGCTCGATGTCTAGTCAGAGTGGCTTTACAGATTATAGCCTTGTGATCTGAGAGAGCGAGAGGAGTCATGTTGGTATAGACTTTCTCAAAAAGGTCTTTAGAGGCAAAGATAAAATCAATTCTGGAGAAAGAATGGTGTCTGGCTGAGAAAAAGGAAAAATCCTTAGCTGAAGGATTATTAACCCGCCATAAATCAACCACCGCAACATCCTCGGCCCATTTATTTAAAGCTGCAGACGCTAGTCTCTGATCTCTCCCCTCTGCTATAGCAGTTCTATCCACCGAGTGATCCCATACAGCATTAAAGTCTGCACCTATAACGAAACAAAATTCAGAAAGATCTAACATAATTTGTGTTAACTGTGCGTAAAAATGTTTGTCATAAGTATTTGGGGCATAAATGGATACAAAAGCAATTTTTTTGTTGGCTATAATGGTTTTTATAAAAGTTATTCTACCCTCTGAATCACCTCCAGGCCCTAAGCTAGTAAATTGAAAGTTGCGGCGGGCTACAATAAGCACTCCTTTAGTTTTGCTAGGAGAGGATGAATGGGCCAATACCTGATAGTGTTCGTTCTGCAGTCTATGCACATCTTTGTGTAATAGATGAGATTCACTGACCATGGCTACATCCACCTTCTCCCTTTTTAAAACATCTAAGAAGCTAGCACGCTTATGTGGTAGATTCAGGCCACGGGCGTTAAAAGAAAACAAAGTTAGGCTAGTCATTCAAAATGTGGTGACAGGTATGAAGATAGCCCAAGTCACACATGAGCCATAAAAATCCTACACAAGAGCTAAAGTCCCCTCTCACCACCCACCCCCCCACACCCTCCCGCAACCCACACCCTGTACACCCACGCGCACACTCACACGCACACGCCATGCCCCCCACATACACGCAACATGCATCGACACACACCAACAGCTGCGGATAGACATTAAAACAATACAAAAAACAAACAAAACAAACAAAAAACCACCCCCACCCCACGGCTAAGCCACCTATAGGCCTATTGACCATGAGGCACAAAAAAAAGAAGAAGGCGAGTCCTGAGACCCTAGGGAAAAAAAAAAAAAAGAAACATCGGTCCCGGGGCTGTAGTCAAAAACTGCAGGGTTGTAGGCCTACACAACTAGAGAGAGCTAGGCCTTAATGTCTGGGAATATAGCTTCCATAGCAGTCGTAGCGGACTTCACGTCGTCAAATTTCTGGGATTTGCCATCCATCCATACCCACAGTATAGCTGGGTCACGCACCTTCGTTTGGAGACCCTTGTCATGGAGTTGTTGGCGCAAAGGCCAGAATTCAGCCCGCATCTTCCTCCGACGTGCCGACATGTCCGTGGTGATCTTGATGGGATGATCTTGGAACTTCAGGTCTCGGGATTTAGCGGCTGCTTCCAGGATTTCCATTTTCTTTTGGAGGTGGTGAAGCTTGAATATAACCACCCGTGGACGTTTGTTGGTTTGCATCAATGGTCCGATCCTGTGAGCCACCTCGATGTCTTCCACCTGGATCTGGATCTGTAGGAGCCGGGAGAGGGTGCCGGCTAGGAACGTCGCCATTGCATTGCCAGATTCGCTTTTCTCCGGTAGGTTCAAAAGTCTTAGATTATGCCTTCTTGACCTATTTTCAAGTTGGTCAATCTCGCAAAAGGCATCTTGTAAGTCTGCGCGAATGCGCGATTCTTGTTTATCCAGCTTAACTGCCTGCTCGTGAACTTCAGCTTGAGTTTTCTCCAATTTATTTACGATAGACTCCACAGACAAAGTGGACCTGGTGTTTCCTGGTGTTCACCCTCGTCAGAGCCCTCCTCACACTGTGCTCGGTCACAGAGAGTGTGTGTTCATCCCCAGCGGTAGAACTCACTTCGGCTATGCTAACAGTGTTGTTGTTAGCCGGCGAGCTAGCGCTGTTGTTGCTAGCCTCAAACCGTGCATAAAATGAGTTCAGGTCGTCCGCTAGGGATGTGTCGGCACTCACAATTGCGGGGGGTCTGCCCTGGTAGTCCGTTATAGTCCGTAGCCCCTGCCATAGGCGTCTGGTGTCGCGCTGCTCAATCTGCGACTCCACTCTGTCTCTGTACCTCCTCTTGGCCTCCTTCACCGCCCTTCTCAGTCCATAGGACGCTGCCTTGTGCTCGTCCATGTTGCCGGATACAAGACCGGAGTTATAGGCAGCAGTGCGGGCATTCAAAGCGTCGCGGATGGATCTATCAACCCACGGTTTTTGGTTAGGAAAGGACCTAACTTTTACCGTGGGGACGATGGTGTCCACTAGCGTTGCTATGAAGCTCGTTACTACTTCCGTAAACTCGCTGACGTCCCTGGAACTGGATTGGAACATGTCCCAGTCGACGTCACACAGAGCGTCCTGTAGCTCAGCCTCTGATTGGTCAGACCACCGCTTTACGTCCCTCGTCACTACCGCTTCCCGTGCTATCCTTTGTTTATACTCCGGTAGCAGGAAAATGGCGGCATGGTCTGATTTGCCGAACGGAGGGAGAGAGACAGCCTTGTAGCCTCTCTTGAACGACGTATAGCAGTGGTCCAACGTTCTTTCCCCTCTGGTAGCACACGTAATGTGCTGGTGAAAGTTCGGCATGACTTTCTTTAGGTTCGCCCTATTAAAGTCCCCAGCCACCACCATAGCCGCGTCGGGATGCTTGTTCTGATGCCGACATAACACATCCTGTAGGTCCGATAGTGCTACGTCGGTGTCCGCTTGTGGTGGTATGTAGACGGCTGTGGTGATGACCGAGCTGAACTCCCGGGGAAGGTAGAATGGACAGCATGAGATCGTTAGATGTTCCAGGTTCGACGAGCAGGAACGAGAAAGAGTCTTAATGTCCTTGGGGTTGCACCACTTGTTGTTGGTCATGAAGCAAACCCCTCCACCCTTAGATTTGCCAGACTCTTCCGTTCTATCCGCACGGAAAACAGAGAAGGACTCGGTTGGGCATATGGCTCGATCCGGCACCAGCGGGGTCAGCCATGTTTCCGTCAGACAAAAGATGTTGCAATCCCTCATGTCCCGTTGGAATCTAATCCTCGCCCTAACATCATCCAATTTATTTTCCAGAGACTGGACGTTAGCAAGAAGGATGCTGGGCAGAGGTGGACGCACAATCTCCGCGGAGCTACCACGGCCGCGCCATCTTCGAACTAGTTGAACTAGTCGAACGCTCGAACTTCGAACTAGTGAGGTGATAACTAATACCAGGTGAGGTTTAAACCAGCAGTCCTCAGCATGAGAGTCTGATGTTCTACTACCTGAGCTAAACTACAAGAATGAGGGTTAGACACTCTTGTTTCCGTCAGACAAAAGATGTTGCAATCCCTCATGTCCCGTTGGAATCTAATCCTCGCCCTAACATCATCCAACTTATTCAGAGACTGGACGTTAGCAAGAAGGATGCTGGGCAGAGGTGGATGGTGGGCTTGAACTCTCAGTCTGTTCCGAATTCCGCTCCGTTTTCCCCAATGTTTTCTCCTTCGTCTCCCCGTAGATGCGTCTCCACTGTTGTTGTTGTGGCTCGCTCGTACTATCTCTGCCGGCCACGCTGGGTCGAAGGAAAAAGTGGACAAAAACCTTTGTTTTGCGCAAAAGTTTATGTCCAAAAGTGTGCTGCGTTCGTATGATGTTAGTGCCGATGTGTTTGTGCAAAAAAAGATATTAAAAACAAACACAAAAACTAAAAAAACGCACAATCTCCGCGGAGCTACCACGGCCGCGCCATTTTCGAACTAGTCAAACTAGTCGAACGCTCGAACTAGTGAGGTGATAACTAATACCAGGTGAGGTTTAAACCAGCAGTCCTCAGCATGAGAGTCTGATGTTCTACTACCTGAGCTAAACAGGTAATGGGATTACATGAGTGCCACCCCCTATCACGTGCAAATAACCACACATTTACCATAACTGTAAAACACCAACTAACCCACAGGTTAATGACAATAATAATATTTATAGTATTTACAGAGTATTGCTATTCATTTCATTTTATTTAGTGTGCTCTTGACTTTCTTTTTCTAATTGAGACAGTTTTGTTGACCAATGTTAATTTGGGTTTATGGTTCACCCAATTACCAGTTAATTTATTAAACAACATCTTAAACAACAAAAACTGTTGTCAATGTGTCCAGAAACATACAACGTCCAGATACATTATTACATTGGCCGTTCAGTTCGCTCAGTCTCTCTCGTTCATCTGCTCTCTCGGTTCGCGAACCGCTCAGTCGGTCCGTCCGATCACACTCGGATCAGCGGTTCACGTCCGATGAACGAGAGAGACTACTTCCGCGTACCCGCCGGATCGAGGAGCCATATTGGATTGTGAAAAAGCCCGATGTAATAATGTAGCGATGTATTACATTCTATATACATTGACAACAGTTTTTGTAATGTTTAAGATGTTGTTTGATAAATTAACTTTTAATTTTAATAAATATTTTTTTTCTGGCGCTGCTATAACCGCTGCTGAATCGATTCAGTTGTGTGTGCGAGTCAAATCAACTCACTCACTTAACTGATTCGGTTCTATTGAACGAATCGGCCGAAGCACAATCACTACTCTGCAATGTGCGTTCACATCAACCTCCAGTTTGAAGGGGCAAGCACCTGTATATAATGCCGTGCTTGCCAGCATTCGTCCTCCACGATTTTCTTTCTGTGAACCATGGAGGGGACAGCAGGTGTGAAAACTAAATGGCTTTGCCTATGATCATAGAACTAGAGTGGCCGAAGGAGCCCCCAGTCATGTCAAGCATGTAAAAATGCACAAAGGACTCGGGGAAGACCAAGACGCGGCAGCGCATATGTCCTCCACCGACACACCCTTAAACAAGGCTGATGAGGCCACCACACCACGCGTGGAGTGAGCTCTGACACCCGCCGGCGGGGTCAAGCCCGATCCGGTATAGGCTAAAGAGACACCCTCACAAAGCCAGTGTGACAACCGCTGTCTTGAGAGAGCACAACCCTTGGTGGACTCTCCAAAACACACAAACAGCTGTTGTGTCATCCTGAACTCAGCTGTGCGCTGAATATAGATGGTAAGTGCCCGTACCAGGCAAAGGAGATGTAACTCCACCTTAGACTCATTAGCATGAGGACGGAACGGCGGACAGAAAGCCTCCAGCACAACGTCACTAGAATGATAGGAACTCCTTATGTTCTTGGGCAGGAAGGTGGGATTCGGCCTGAGCGAAGCGAAGGAGCCATCCCCGTTGATAGACAGACAGCTCGGGTGCACCGACAGGGCACTGATCTCACTGACAGGCTTGGCTGAGACCAGCGCGAGTAGCAGTGCTGTCTTAAATGATAAAGCATTCAATGGGACCTGGGACAACAGCTCAAAAGGACTCTTTGTTAGCCCCTGTAAGACAGTGGGAAGGTCCCAACGTGGTGCTATCACCCATTTGACTGGCCTTATGCGTCTGGCCCCTTGTAAGAATCTCTTGACCAGGGGGTGACTGAAAACAGGCTTGTCATCATATCCAACATGACATGCTGACACCGCAGCGGTGTAGACCTTAATGGTGGAGAAGGAAGGATAATCCCTTATCCAACAAGGATTGAAGGAATGAAAGCACTCGCCCTACTGAACAGGAGGTCGGGGAGGTGTCCTTGCTGTTGCACCATTTTGAAAAGGCATTCCACTTCGCTGCATAAATAGTGATAGTGGAAGAGGCGCGTGCGCTCTGAATTGTACCAATTGCTGAACGGTGCCTAGGGCTTGTGACAGCACGTCCTGACAGCACAGCACGTCCTCCGGGAACTACAAGCTACAAGAATGAGGGTTAGACACTCTTGTCTCCAGGAGAGGGCTGACCAGCTGGAGACGTGGGAAGGTGTAGAGGAGCGTTTGGGGCCATGGAACATGGGCCATTGCGTCCACACCCAGCGGCCGAAGATCCTGCAGGCTCAGGGAGAAGCAGAGACTGCAATGTGTGTTCTCCCTGGAAGCTTCCCTGAATCTCTGCCAGATCTGTTTGACAATGTTGGGATGTAACTGCCAACCGCACTTTCAGGACCGTGGTCAGTTCCAACACATTTATGTGAACAGAGGGAGGAGTCCGCCACCGGGCGCCAACTGAGTGGGAGAGATAGGTCCCCCACCTACCCCCCTCAAAAGGGCCCCTTAAAAGGGTGAGTCCCTTGAGGGGCTATGTCTGACCCTGGTCGCTTACTTTCTCCCAGACAGTCGTAAGACTGTTGGGAGGAGAAGCGTGGGTTTGGCCACTCACAGGCCTGAGGAACGAACCTGCTTTTTGCTGGTATGGCCAGGGCTATGTCTGCCCCTGGCCTCCTATGTCTTCCCAGACAGTCATTTAACTGATCTGGAGAAAAACGTAGGCCTGAGCCAATGGCTTGGCAGAGTGTGAGGGTAGAGCTCTTCTCACTTCAGGGGTCTCGGGTTTTACTCACATAGTATCAGAAAACCGTGGATAAGAGGAATTAGCTGTCATTAGGAATATATAATATATATATTCCCAACTGTCAATGATGACAGGGCGGACGCCAACAGAGTGATGTTGTTGACAGCGGCTGCGCTCTGGGCGGAACAGACACGTGTCTGGACGCTATCCAGCGCCCGGACAGACTAATGTCTTCCCCGGCACATATTCTGCTTTCGCTCTGAACCGTAAAAGTCTCATCAAAACTCGCTGGCACCTTATTGGTACCGCATCCAAGTACTGTTAATCAACGGGACAAGGGGCTTGTGGTCCGTTATGAGCTTAAATCCGTCTAAACCCACCAGGTAATTTTGGAAACGTTCACAAGCCCATACCCCCACTAAACATTCCTTTTCAATTTGTGCATACCTGGTTTCAGCATCCGTAAGCCTACGGGAACAGTATGCAACGGGCTTCCAGCCATTCTTGTGTAATTGAAGCAATACTCCACCGATGCCATAGCTGCTCACATCCGCGGACACAGCAGTCTCCGTCCCGGTGTCATAGTGCGCCAAAACGTGTGATGATGCAAGTGCTTGCTTCAGTTTACTGAAGGCCTGTTGCTGTGGCTGGTCCCATATCCACGCCGATTTTCCTTTCAGCAGGTCATACAGCGGCCAACCCACTGTAGACAGCTCCGGGATGTATTTTCCCATGTAGTTAATCATCCCAAGTATTCGCTTTAGTTCGTGCACATTGGTAGGCTCTTGTAAGTCATTGATGGCAGGCACTTTTTCTGGGTCGGCCCTGACACCTTGTGCGTCCACAATGTGGCCCAGGAAGCGCAGCTCGCTCTGCCTGTACACACATTTATCCTGGTTTAACTTCAGGCCTGCCTGGTCTATTCTGTTCAGTGCATGCTGCAGGTTGGCATCATGACTAGCCATGTCTTTTCCGTAGATAATGACGTCATCCATGTACACAGCTACCCCCTCTAGCCCGTCCAACAGTTTGTTCATCTTGCACTGGAATATCTCCGGCGCGATACTAATTCCAAAGGGAAGCCGTTTGAAACAGTAACGCCCGAAAGGTGTCATGAACGTGGTGAGGAGGCTGCTTTCCTTTGCCAAAACCCGCTTTCAGCGTCAAGGGACGTGAAGACCGTGGCCCCTGTCAGCTTGGCCAAAGTCTCCTCTGTGGTAGGTAGCATGTACCTTTCTCTTTTTATGTTGTTGTTAAGTTTATTTAGCCCAACATACACCCTAACCTTCCCTGTGGCTTTCATCACGGGCACCATCAGGGCACACCAGTCAGTAGGCTGCGTCACTCTCTCAATCACTCTGTGTTCTTCCATTTGTTGGAGCTCGACTTTAACTTTTGGCAAGAGTGGTAATGGCACTCTACGGGCCATATGTATCGCATACGGTTCTGCTCCATCTTTAAGGTGTATTTTCACTGCCCCAGTCTTTAAAGTGCTATTCTCCACACTAACTTGTTCCTAACTAACTAAGTCCCATCTCTGTAGCTGCATCCCTACTCAATAGGTTGCTAACGGTGGCTCCTCGCACCACATGCACTGTGAATGTGTTTTTTTCTTTTATGTACGGCGCTTGCTTCGAACTGTCCCATGCAGTCCAAAGAACCTCCAGGGCTATTTAACTGTGTGTAGGATTCAATCAGTTGTCTCATGGGCTTCAGTGCATTAAAAGTCTGTACGTTCATAATCGTAGCATCGGCCCCAGTGTCTATTTTGAATTGAACTGGTGTGCGTCCTATGTCCAGCGTAACAGTCCACTTTCCTGCACTTCCCTCACCCCGTTTACTCACTGTTCCTAAGTAAAATTTGTCCTCACTCTCCTCCCTTGCCATAACCTCTCTTACTGACCTAGAGTGGCACATAATCTCCCAGTGACCCCTGCTTTTGCATTTTCTGCACTCTGATCTTGCCGCTGGGCACCTGGCTGACTCCCGGTGCTGTGCTTTACCGCATTTCCCGCATCTGTCGTTGTCTTGTGTGTTTTCCCACCTAGTGTTTCTCTCCCTCGCTGGTCGTCCTGTTCCCGTACTCCTTCTTCAATCCGACCTCCTGTGAGACACCTCTTGCACGCTGCATGGCGCCGTCTGCACCTCCTGATGGGCTATCTGTTGCGCAACGTCCTTTGCCTGCCGCACCATCTGCGCCGCCATCTCCAGGGTCAGCTCTGTTTCGGTCATCAGCTGCAATTTTCTCGAGAGCTCCTTGTCGCGAATCCCCACGACAAGCCTGTCTCGGATGTGCTCATTCTTTCGCTCTTGGAAATCACAGTTCTCACTTAGTTCATATAGAGCTCTTATGAATGTCTCTGCCTTCTCACCAGGTTTCTGGGCTCGCTGGTAGAAGCATGTCCTCTCATGAATGACATTCTTCTTCGGCACAAAGTATTCATCAAACTTTGCTAGCACAGTGTGGTAATCATTTTCATCGTCATCTTCTTCAAACGTGAACGACTTGAAAATATTTTCTGCCTCATTTCCCATGGCGTAAATTAATGTGCTAACTTGTACATCACCGTCGTCGTCACGTAACTTCGTGGCCGTTCTGCAGGGAGTGAATTGCTGTCATCATGTTGGCCAGTCTGCTGGTCGCTCGAAGTTTAAGTTTTCGGGTGGATTCAACTTGGGCATGTTGTTTCCTACTCGCACACTGCTGACACCATGTCATATAAACCGACAATACACACAAAGGTTATATGAACACGTTTGTTGACTATATTTTAGGATACGAAGGTGATTAACACAGCACTTTCAAGAATGTTGCTGGTCTCCTTACACACTCTTATATAGTAGGCCGAGCCTAGCCTCTGATTGGTTAATACAAATGTCACTTATGAATTGTATCCAATACGTTGACACAGCGAACGAAAATCTTTGATTGGCTGAGCAGGGAGAACATAGGCCAATCAAGAAGGGCAGGAAGAGCAGTGGCCAACCAGGAGGAGCAGCCAATCAGGAGGAGCAATGGCCAATCAGGAAGAGCAGTAGTCAATCAGAACATCAGGAACCAAAAATGTAGCTTCAGGATAGGGAGACAATACAGGAACACGTGGATGTAACACCTCCTTATTAAGCCAATTATATTGTTGTATGTTGTCATCTTTTCTAAACTAACATAAATAAACCAGCCAGAAACATCCAGCTGGTTACCATGAAGATGACAACTTGCCACAGACATCTACACTTCGCTTAAGCATAAATGATATGTTTCGTAAGACATGTATCTTACATCCATAAAACAGCCTTTATGCTATAGGCTATAAAAAATACTTTTCCAGAATGAATGAATGAATGCATTTGCAGGGTGTAGGCTATGTTGATGGAGTGAATGAATGTAGAGGAAACTCTGCATGGTGTGTAGTGACAGTCCTGTTACCTATTGTTATGTCACTCTTTGGGTTTATTGCGGGATTTAGATGCTTCTTGGTGAAACAAAATCAAATCTCCAGATGAGAAGTGAAATAATGAGTCCTTGATTCATATTTAATCCTTGCAATCGTTTTACAAAAATAATTGCTAAATAAACAAAGATGATGGAAATAAATAACTGATAACTTAGACTTATACTCAAATCCGATGTATATCAAAGTTAATAGTATATATATCAAAGTTCGATAAATATTTCCTGTTTGGCCCCCCATATACATATATATGTGACCTGCTCTCACAGAATCAGTCGGAAGTCGCAATGGCTGATTTACGTAGAAACGCCTTTTAATGTCAAAAGTCTATTTTTGACCATTTTGGTATTTTGAGTAATTTTAATAAAACAAAGCCTTGGCTTTCATAATCTGTATGAATTATTTCCTATTTTGGAGTGGAAATATAACTTTGAAGCATAAAAGCAAGATATGGTATTTGGCGAAGTTGATCGCGGCATTTGGCGACTAGCCAGCTGCATCCGCACCTGTTGGTTGTCAAGTTAGCAAGCTAGTATCGTAATCATCAAGACCTTCAATGGCGTCTTGGAAATAAGAAGAAATCGTTCGGCAATCCAGTGTTGTCTGTGGATTCCGGCGATCGGTAGCGAGAGCTTATTGACGACTATTTTTTGGCACCGAGATCTGACCGAGAGACGGCTGAGGAGAGCAGCTCGGACGACACGGGAACGGACAACAACAGTGAAACCTCCGCCGACACTTCGGACTCTGACAGGCCCATTTCAGACACCGACAACGATGAAGATGTTGACATGGAGCCACTTGTTTTAACAGACCCAATATCTGCCGTCCGTGAGTCGGATGAATGGGATGAATATGTGAGCTACGGATCTGGAGGGGATATCGAGAAGCTCGTAGCTTCAAGTGTGGCTGCAAATGTCATCAGGGAAAGCCTTGCTACATCCTCTTCTCTATGGTGAAAAAACGAGAGATGAGATGTGACTGCTGGTAAGCACTTTTCCACTTATCCCATAGAGCTAGCCAACATTAGTAAACACAAGTGTGTTTATCTTATCTTCTTTAAACCTTGTTCTCAGTAATAATGAACACTGTAGGTAATGTTTTGAGTAGTTCTAGCTAGGTAGCTGGTCAACAGGACCCTGTAGTTGTATTTAACTACAGATGAGTGGTCTCACACTGAAATGACAAAATTAGTTCTGTTAATTTATTTTAATTGTCACAAATTGAATGTAGGCCTAAGATGTTTTTTGTTTCCTAGGTGAGAAACACATGATCCTGTCAGCAGCACTATGAACTGATCCAAAGAAACGGCTTGTTCCAAAGGAAGCAGCAAAAAGAAAGGATGCACCAGAGGACCTCTTACTTTATTGATGGTGATCACATATGCAGATATGATGAATGTCTAAATGAATTATTGAATCATTTAAGGATTTAATTAGTGATATGTGTAATATGGTTATATCTTTTCTTGCAATATTACTTTGGGGTTTAAATCAAATCAAATCACATTTATTTGTACAGCCCTTAATCACCGTTCCAGTCTCTAAGGCTTCACAGTGCCCAACATGTGAAACAATAAATGGTTAGTCACAACATCCCCCAGCCTTAGACCCTCACAGAGGACAAGGAAAAACTCCTTTTAGAGAAAATTGGAAGAAACCTTGGGAGGGGCTACTCAGAGAGGGATCCCCCTACCAGGACAGTTGGGTGTGCAATAGATTTGAGATTTGATAGAGTTTGGGTAAGCAGCGTATACATAAAAGTTTATTATGGTGGGACGTCCGGATCTGAAGTTTATTATGGTGGGACATCCGGATCTGATGTGTTTAATATTTTGGCACTTGGCATTTATACCAATCTATAGATTTGTACCAATCTATAGCAATGTATAGGTCAAAGGGACACTTTGACCTATACATTGCAATAGATTGGTATAAATCTTCTACACTGTATAGGCTACTGTATACATTAAGCATATATTTACAAATAAAGAATGTGTTTACATAAACACTTTAACGTATATCAGTATGTTTGTCTTTCTTTTTACACAATTTAATTATGTGTAACCATAATTGTGGGGGGTTGGGGAGGGGAGTCACAGATTTTTCACAACGTCTTCAAGGTGCTTTTGAAAGATTCATTAATAGTGGATAAATAGTGTAAGTGTACTGTGTGTAATATAACCTTAAAGAGCAATTTCTCCTCATTACATAGATGCCTAAATGTTATATCTGCTATTTCAAATAATCACTCAAGCAGCATTTGTTTGTGAGATGTCAAAGCGGCAGCCCCCCAGAAATGGAATGTTCAGAGTCATAATGGAAAGGTTTTTTTAAAGGCCTTTTTCTCAAAACCACACTTTTGTGTCTCTCGTTGTAGAACGCCTCATAACTTTCTAATTTTTTGGAGGAGTGACATGGTTTTGGTCTCATTGGAAAGCCTACATTCTCCTCTTCCAAGTAATATGAAAACCCCACAATGTGTTTTGGGGTCAATGTGACTGATTCTGTGAGAGCAGGTCACATATATATATATATATATATATATGCAAAAACAATGGACCTTTTCATAGGCAAAAACAATTGATAGGTCCATTGTTTAAATCAACATGAGTTTGTCTAAATAACAGATCTCATCTCCTTCTCCTGAGTCTGGTTGTAAAGAGAGCTGAAGCAAGCCCTGGTAAAGTCACATTTTAGAATAAGTCAAATAAAGACTTTACCAGTATTACATATTTTACATTCATGGCATGAACCGAGCACTGGGAAGACCACACTTTAGAATATGTCACAAAATGACATTGGTTTTAATTTAGCCTATGTCAGCTTGTGAACATAAATGTGCTTCAGGCAAAAGCATGGGGAAGATGTGTTTAATGTTAAAATGAAAAGATTGACAGTTGAAGTAATAAGGATCAACAGAATCCCCATTGAGAAAAGACATATGTGTGTGGCACTATGTCAAAATGAGACGTATAAAATTTATACCATGTTGCCTCTAAACACGTTTGTGGCAAGTTGCCACTGTACCGGGGTTCGTGACAGACAGAGACACCAGGCATGAGGAGAGTCAAGTTTTATTAACGCCAACCATAAACCCGGCCCCGCTGTTGACGGCAGTTGGTAGCGCTGTCTCCCTCCGCCGACGCACCTCAGTCCTCCCCGGCGGGTCAGCCGCGGAACCCCAAAGCCGGCCAGCCTGCCAGGCTTCCAGGGGCATCCCGCCCCAACCCCGACTGTCACCAGCTCTTCCAGGCGGCTCCTGACTGCACCCCGGGGACCTCCGTCGGTTGTCGCCGCGGAGGGAGACGCGCACTCTCCCACTCCGTCCTCTCCAGCTCGTGCCCTCGCCTCCGTCCCGGCACTCCAGCCGCAGACCCTCGCTCAGACGCGGCTGCTGCTGGCTTGCTCTCCGCTCCTCCAGTCCGCCGGCCCTCGATCCTCCCGATCGCCGCCGGCTCCCGCATCCATGCCGCCAGCCTCTCACACTGGCGCGTCCCTCTCGCTCACACATCCACACACAGGTTAAAAAGGCCCGGCTGCAATCAGCTTTAATTGGCCGCAGCCACTGAGACCAGCCGAACCTACTACCCTCCACCCAGTCCGCCACATACCCCCACCGCCAAACTGAGGCCGGGGAGCTGTCCGGCCAAAGCCAACTCCCCCCCTCCCTCCCCCCCATTTGAGAGCGAGGAAGAAGGCGATGAAGGGTCCCACCCAGAACGGCTCGGAGTCGGTGGGGGCAGGTGATGCTGGGCGGGGTGCTGAGGGAGGCTGGTTGTCGTCGCCGGCCGTCCTCTTGAGCTGATGATGCGGCGACGACGTCCCTGTCTGTCAGGTTCCCGGTCAGGGAACCACTGTGGCAAGTTGCCACTGTACCGGGGTTCGTGACAGACAGAGACACATAGGCATGAGGAGAGTCAAGTGGCCAGCAGGGCTGTTTTATTAACACCAATAACAAACCCGACCCCGGTGTTGACGGCAGTTGATTACGCCGTCTCCCTCCGCCGACGCACCTCAGTCCTCCCTGGTGGGTCAGCCGCGGAACCCCAAAGCCGGCCAGCCTGCCAGGCTTCCAGGGGCATCCCGCCCCAACCGCGACTGTCACCAGCTCTTCCAGGCGGCTCCCGACTGCACCCCTGGGGACCTCCGTCGGTCGTCGCCACGGAGGGAGACGCGCGCTCTCCCACTCCGTCGTCTCCAGCTCGCGCCCTCGCCTCCGTCCCGGCACTCCAGCCGCGGACCCCGCTCAGACGCGGCTGCTGCTGGCTCGTTGTCCTCCTCCCAGTCGACCCCCGATCCTCCCGATCGCCTGGCGACTCCATTCACGCCGCCAGCCTCTCACACTGGCGCGTCCCTCTCGCTCACACATCCACACACACACAGGTTAAAAAGGCCCGGCTGCAATCAGCTTTAATTGGCCGCAGCCGCTGAGACCAGCCGAACCTACCACCCTCCCTCCCCCCAGTCCGCCACAACGTTATTCATATGTGTTTCTGCTTCATCAAACATACGTAGAAGAGACAGAGAAGCCGGTTTGTGGAGGAGTGTATGTCCTGGTGAGAGGCCAACTCCCCCTGGGGGTGTCCGTTCAGCTCCCAGGAAATAGACCACACCGCTCCAGGAAAATTTCACAGCTGGTTAACCACCTTTCTGACTGTGGAGCAAGAAGCGTGTAGGAGAGTGTGTGTGCGTGTGTGTGAGAGTTTTTTTTGTCTGTGTGTGTGTGTGTGTGTGTGTACAGTGTGTGTATGTGTGCTTGTGGTTTTTGCATTTGAAGCAGCAAGAAGGCCTGTGACTGTGTTTCATTAGAATATGTGGATAAGCAGGCTAATTAATGTTATTGTTGGCACCATACTTTAAAGGGGAATGTTGTAATTGATCAGCAATAATGTAGCGACTGCATGACAGAGTTCTCTCTGCAGAATCATTAATTATTAAGGGACATAAAATATCAGAACAGTCTTTTGTTTCACTGGCTGTAACTCTCAAGATTCTCAAGGCAGCTTGTGTGTGTTGGCTTAATACATTAAGATCATAAAATCCAATGAAAATTGTTGCATTATTAACATTCTACACACGTAAAAATCGGTTTGCTCTTTGGTCTTGTATTTTGTATTTCCTTTTATATGATCAAAAAAGGTTTCATGTGCCATTTCCAGGCAGTTAATAATTAGGCACTTTGAAATTTTAAGTCCAATTGCCATATGCCCCATCATTTCACTACTTAAAAGAACCTGGGCTGCTCAGAGAAGGCATCTGAAATAAAATGTAAGAGGTTGAATTTTGACTCCAGTAAATATGGGTATACATTTGACAAAGTAAATTAATCTGAATGAATGTTCTTATTGGGTGTCCTGTACCATCCCCAAGGAGGCTATAGCCACATCTGGTCAACATAGTTGTTAAAGGTGCTATGTACATTTTTTAAACATCAATATATCATATCATTGTCAAATTAATTGTGATATATTTTTATAATTACAGTAAACAAATTTTACAGTAAAAAACCATACTGTCCTTTTTAAGATTCTGTGGTTTAAACTTTTACTGTTTGTACCAGAGTTGGGTTGCTGAAGGTATATTGGCCCTCCTGTATTAGACGACCATTCTTGACCTATCATCAGAGGTACAGTGGTTTTGTGTTTCTAACAAACATTTTGGTCCTTAATGGGTTGTCTGTTTTTATGGATTTTGGGAGCTTTGCATGTGCCTATAATGTGTTTTCCTTGGCTCCAGGCATGGCTGCTGGACAAACAGAGAAAACCACTTGCCACTGCTGCTTTGCCTATTCACAGATACTGTATTAATAGTGTGGCCCACTGTGTTTTAGCTTACCCTGTCCTTTTACTGTTTATGGTACCTGCTGTTTTGTTGTTTTTGTTTGTTTGCCCATTTTTGTTGTGGTGTTCCTGACCTCCCAGCCCCTTGCTAATACTGTTTGTCCCCCCCCCTTTCCCGAGGGTTTCTCTGGAGTGGGTGGTGGTGATGTTCCTGGGGGTCGATGCCTGGATTCTGGTGAGCCTCACCCTTCCCCCGAGTGTCAACGTTGCCTTGGTGTGGTGTATAATTCTATTGTAGAGCGCTTGCTTCTTGGGTGTATGTGCCTTAGGCACCTTAAGTGTGGTGTGGCTTCGTGGGGTGGGGCTCCTCCAGTGGTGTCGCTCCCCTTGTTATGACTCTACCCCCATTCCAGAGTAGGTATCAATAGTAGTGTAGGCGGCAACTGTTATTAGTCAGGCTCACTCCTACCATCCTTAGTCTCTTTTAAATGTCATGAATAAAGGATTGTATTTTAAGACTTGAGTAGCAATGGTGTAAAGAAAAGGATAAATAAACTTGTTGAAGTTTGTTTCTGTCCTTTTATTTTTTATTTTTTCAGCTTACTTGTGTTTAAGGGGAACCCTCTGATGTTATTGGGCTTATCTATAATATGTTTTAGGGTGGAAGGCCCTAGGTGGCGTTGGCTGTAGCACATTTAGCTTTCTGTACCGGCTGGTCACACTAGTGCTAATGTTTCTCAATTTCAAGACCACATATCCCATAAACCCTGTAGCTTCCTGTACCCCCTCCCTGTGAGTTTCATTCCCCATCACCCCATCATCCTTTCATTCCTTCCATCAAATTCTGAAAGCTTTAGCTCTTCCCATTTAGTGCCATAAAGTAATCTATCAAATTTAATCTAGCAATCAGTGTGCAGTGCAAAGATGTGGTGGAGGAGCAGCCAGTCGTAAGACTGAAAAACTGCTATGATTCCCAAATTGCATTTGATAAACGAAGTAAAAAAACAAGAATAAACAGAATGGTACTGAAAGAAGGAGGAACCTGAGACAGACTAAAGCTGAATCCCAATTCTCATTTTCACCCCTACAGCTCGTTTTCGAGGGCTCCCTCGCCCTTCGCCTTGGCCCTCGGAACAGAGTCACAAGGGGTAGTGGTTGAAATCTCTCCCTATGAAATGGGACAACCTTTCAAGACCCTGATACGTCATCGATGCCGTTTACGTAAACAGACACGACAAGTTTGTTATCGGACATTACTATGGCAATAATGGTATTATCAGATTGACATTTGCCATTCATCTGATGGAGATAGAAAAGCATGGATGCTCGCGATTCGTTCACAACTTATACGTTTCACGCTATCAATCGATCAAACAAGTCATCAAATAAAAAAGACCACTGCTTCATTACCGGGCCACTTCTTGACAGAATGGTGTTAACGGTGCTCTGTAGTCTAGCAAGCCGTGCTCCTAACGTTACCCTGCCAGTCTGCACTGATATTAGAGGAGCCGTAACAAGTGCAGCAACTTTGCTGCTGGACTTTAGTTATATTTCGGATGTCACATGCCATCAAAGGGGGGAAATGCAACATGGAACTAGAAATGCATTTCCCGCAGAAAATGCGTGGGATTGCTGTACGGGCAAACCGCAAAGTATATATTACTCAGTTGTACCGGGTGGTCACTAAGGTGTGCCAGCTGGTTGCTAGGGTGTCCTGGGCCGTTGCTAGGGTGTTGCTAGAGTATCCTGGGCTGTTGCTGGGATGTCCTGGGCCGTTGCTAGGGTATTGCTAAGGTGTCCTAGGCCGTTGCTAGGGTGTTGCTAGGGTGTCCTGGGCCGTTGCTAGGGTGTCCTAGGCCGTTGCTAGGGTGTTGCTAGAGTATCCTGGGCCGTTGCTGGGGTGTCCTGGGCCGTTGCTAGGGTGTTGCTAAGGTGTCCTAGGCCATTGCTAGGGTGTTGCTAGGGTGTCCTGGGCCGTTGCTAGGGTGTCCTGGGCCGTTGCTAGGGTGGTACTTGTAGTTGTAATAGTACTAGTAGTACTAGTAGTAGTACTAGTAGTAGTAGAATGTTGAATGAAGTTGAATGCAGTTGCATTACAAATACATTGAAGTCTAGTTCAAAATACATGGAGATCTATGGGTCTAGACCCAAAATGGCCACCAATATCCAAAATGGCGGCGTAGTAGTAGTAGTAGTAGTAGTAGTAGTAGTAGTAGAATGTTGAATGCAGTTGCATTACAATTACATTGAAGTCTATGAGACTACAAAATACATTGAAGTCTATGGAGAGTTCAAAATACATGGAAGTCTATGGGAGTACAAATACATGGAAGTCTATGGGGATTACAAAGTACTTCATAATTCCTCAAGTACTACTAGTATCTCTTATAAAAGTCATAGCACACCTCCCCCAATAATTCCGGATAGTTTGACATATGACACGTGCATGTAGCTCGAAAATTGCGGGAGGAGACACACTTCAACCGCGTTTTTAAAACTCGTGTTTATCTGCAATAACTCGTGAATCGTGCGAATTTCTGCCACCGTTACTAATTTCCACACCCCGTCGCATAATTCAGAACATTTCGATACCTGAACCACGTATGTGACACACACGGTTTTCGTGGTACAGGTGAGCAAAAAAAACCCCATAGGAATCAATGCAAAAAGCGCATGGAAGAATAACTAGAAATGCATTTCCCGCGGAAAATGCGTGGGATTGCTGTACGGGCAAACCGCGAAGTATATATTACTCTGTTGTACCAGGTGGTCACTAAGGTGTCCTGGGCCATTGCTAGGGTGTTGCTAGGGTGTCCTGGGCCATTGCTAGAGTGTTCTAGGCCGTTGCTAGGGTGTTGCTAGGGTGTCCTAGGCCATTGCCAGGGTGTCCTGGGCCGTTGCTAGGGTGTCCTGGCCCATTGCTAGGGTGTTGCTAGGGTGTACTAGGCCATTGCTAGGGTGTTGCAAGGGTGTCCTAGGCCGTTGCTAGGGTGTACGAGGCCGTTGCTAGGGTGTTGCTAGGGTGTCCTAGGGTGTTGCTAGGGTGTTGCTAGGGTGTCCTGGGCCATTGCTAGGGTGTCCTAGACCGTTGCTAGGGTGTCCTGGGCCGTTGCTAGGGTGTTGCTAGGGTGTCCTGGGCCGTTGCTAGGGTGTCATAGGCAGTTGCTAGGGTGTCATAGTTGGTTGCTAGGGTGTCCTAGGTGGATCCTATGTTGTTTATAAGTCGTTGCTAGGGTCTAATATGTCATTGCTAACGTGTAGTAGCTGGAGCCAAAATGGCCACCTGGATCCAACATGGCGGTGTTGTAGTAGTACTACTACTAGTAGTAGTAGTAGTAGTAGTAGAATGTTGAATGAAGTTGAATGCAGTTGCATTACAAATACATTGAAGTCTATGTGATTGCCAAGGTGTACTCTCTGGATCTAAAATGGCCACCTGGATCCAACATGGCGGCGTTGTAGTCGCACTAGTAGTAGTACTTGAAAGTTGTATGAAGTTGAATGCAGTTGCATTACAAACACATTGAAGTCTATGTGAGTTCAAAATACATGGAGGTCTATGGGTCTGGAGCCAAAATGGCCACCTGGATCCAACATGGCGGCATTGTAGTCGCACTAGTAGTAGTACTTGAAAGTTGTATGAAGTTGAATGCAGTTGCATTACAAATACATTGAAGTCTATGTGAGTTCAAAATACATGGAGGTCTATGGGTCTGGAGCCAAAATGGCCACCTGGATCCAACATGGCGGCGTTGTAGTCGCACTATTAGTAGTACTTGAAAGTTGTATGAAGTTGAATGCAGTTGCATTACAAATACATTGAAGTCTATGTGAGTTCAAAATACATGGAGGTCTATGGGTCTGGAGCCAAAATGGCCGCCTGGATCCAACATGGAGGCGTTGTAGTAGTACTACTAGTAGTAGTAGTAGAATGTTGAATGAAGTTGAATGCAGTTGCATTACAAATACATTGAAGTCTATGAGACTACAAAATACATGGAAGTCTATGGGAGTACAAATACATGGAAGTCTATGGGGATTACAAAGTACTTCATAATTCCTAAAGTACTACTAGTATCTCTTAGAAAAGTCATAGCACACCTCCCCCAATAATTCCGGACAGTTTGACAATGCATGAATCAATGCAAAAAGCTCACGGAATAATAATAATAAGTAGGTCGGATTACAATAGTGGGTTTGCTGTTACACAGCAATCCCACTAATTATATTTTCTATTCACACAGTCAGGGGGTGTGTAGCAGTGCTGTTTGGAAAGTGGGATGGAGGCCTGGGGTGGAGAGTTGAAGACAAGTTCTATCTTACGCTATATGGCCAAAAGTCAGTGGACACCTGACCATCACACCTATATGAGCTTGCTGGACATCCCATTCTAAAACCATGGTGTGACGGCCCTACCGATGGCCGACACCATACTGCAGTGTGGGAGACTAATTTCAGTACATAACAAATCACAAACGAAACACAATTTGGTTAAGCATGTTTATTGGTGTTTTGGTTTAAATTATGGTGTGTGTGTGTGTGTGTGTGTGTGCGCGTGTGTGTGTGTGTGTGTGTGTGTGTGTTCCGGCATAAGACAGCACAGTCACAGCGTGGGGACCAAAAACCTGGACCCCACAAAAATAACCTCGGATTCAGTGAAAAGAAGGTCAAAACAATGTCCTGTGAAGTTTTCAGGGTTCACCCCATAATGCACATTTACCAACAGAATGTGCATAGGTATGTTTAGGAGAGGTAACTCAGGGATGGTACTGCCTCCACACACACTTTTCAATTTCAGAACACACACTGGACTAAAATGCGCATGTGCAAGCAACCAACTTCCATGGAAGCTAACTACTTGATTAGCTGCTATCACAAAGCTAATTATAACGTAATTGAAACAATTAAATGCAAAGACAGGCTTTTATCATTTATTACTATCAGCAATGAATAATGGTTAAACATAGGTTTATGGTAAATGCAGTAACAATATCCATAATATTCACACATAAAATAAATGATTTTTAAGACCCTAAACCTTTTTAATTGTTGACCAATAATACATCATCTAACCCACTTTTTCCTGTCTTTTTCTGTGTACGTCAGAGATGCTAACGCTAAGCTAAAAATTTAGCCACGCTTATGGTACACTGATTAGCTGCTAAGCCAGGCTAGGCTAGTTAACAAGACTAGTGGTTAATCATCCTAACTTCACAGAAGAAAAGGGTATAAAAATAAATAACAGTAATAATAATACAAATGTATTGAGTGGTATCTTGTTATATTAATATATATTGTTATATTAATAAATAAAAAAATGATAAATATCCATGTTTGTATTAAAAGGATAGATTGGGTAGCTTGGATAAGTGTGACAGCATGCCACTCTTACAGGACGTGCTGACTATACACAACAAGTGCTCCTTCACTCACA
The DNA here is from genome assembly GCA_034670405.1 of Hoplostethus atlanticus. Classification (NCBI taxonomy): domain Eukaryota; kingdom Metazoa; phylum Chordata; class Actinopteri; order Trachichthyiformes; family Trachichthyidae; genus Hoplostethus; species Hoplostethus atlanticus. The sequence continues at coordinate 24,259 of JAXDDX010000400.1, read as the reverse complement.
CGAGGAAAGAACGGAGAGAGAAGCGCTTGACTTCTGCATTTGGTGTCTGCAAATGGAAATGAGACTGGTGTTAATTAAAAGGTAAGTTATGCCTACATTAAGATATATTTTAGTGAACTGAGCAGGTTTGATATGATTTAAAGGCAGCAAGTAACTTTTTTTTAACTGGTAAAAGTACACATTTACCTGAACATGAGCCAGGTAGCTTAAGTTAACAAAGGTAAAACAAATGTCAATTATCCCAATGCTTTTGAACGTTATAATTTCTTGCAATTGTCATAAGTAGTTCAGCAACAGGTTTTGTGCATTGCCTATTTCTCTCTGGATGGATAGCTAGTTATGCTAGCGAGCTAGCTAATTGAGTTAGCTAATTGGCTAACGTCCATGTGGTCGCTGCAGCAGGTGCACCCGCAGCAGGCAGGCACCCTAGTGGTTAAAGTTGAAAAACAACTGTGTGATGAATGTGAAACAAGGAAGGATTTTATATTCATATCCAAAGGACAGAATTTTGGTGAGTGTTGTGCATAAAGTTACTGATTTGGACTGGGGGGGCCGAGCCATGCTGCCATGTTTTTCCAATTTAGCTTTGGTGATGTTGAATGGTTTATTTTTCTGATCCACCTATGAATTTTCTTAGGCTGGAAACTGAGCTAGACCACTTATTATTGCTCAAATGTACTAAACTGTAGCCAGCAGCAGCATATCTATATCTAAAATATAAAACTTATATAAAACTGGTTATATTAAAACTGCACTGTATTTGATTATAGGATTATCAATGGCTGCAAGGAGATGCAGGATTACCCCTAGAAAGGATGCAATAGAACATGCTGCCAAGGCCCTCGACAAAACAGCAGAGCTGGAAGTGAAATACATCAACTCTTTTAAAGGTAAGGTGTTTTCATTATACTTTGTTTTTCATGTTTTGTAGTTCTATCAGAGCTTACTTCTTACTAGTACTCAGGGGTTTAGTAAATAAAAGAGATGGAAAATTGCATATAATAAGTGTGACACGAGGATGCACAAACCACAATAAATCAAGCCAGTTTGTGCATGCATTACTGTGGTGTGCAACTTGAATGATATACTGTTATGTGGTTATTGATGTGTTATGTAAGAAATAGCTTCTATTTATGCAGCTTCTAGGGATGTTAAAAAATATAACTGTAAAAGTGTATTGTTATTACATTACATTACATTACAGTCATTTAGCAGACGCTTTTATCCAAAGCGACTTACAATAAGTGCATTCAACATAGGTAGGCAAGAAAACTACTAGTCACCAGAAATCGTAAGTGCATTTCCTTCCTAAACAAGCAACTAAGAGCATAACTAGTGTTAAGGTAAGAGTGCAATAAGTTAGCAACCTACTTTATCTTAAACAAATGAGACAAATAAGAGAATCAAATAAACAAGAGCTAATACAAATAAGTGAACCAAATAAGCAAGAGCTAAGACAAATAAGTGTATCAAATGAATGTGCTGTCTTCATGTTTGACTTCTAGAAGATCGCAGTCTTGGTAGACTAGTCAATGATGACCAAGACCATCCAAACTGCAAGATGAAGAAGGTCATATCAGAGGGCAAGCCGCACCTCTTTCTCTTTGCTTTGAATGACATTAATGCTGGAGAAGAGATAACGTACGACTATGGAGGGACTGATTGGCCTTGGAGGAAACAGGTCTGTCAAAATTGAGTTGCTGTATGTCAGTGTGAAAAACTGTCGATGCAGAATTCTTTCTTTCCTCAGAATGGTGTTTCTGCCTGATTATTTTTAGTTTGACTTACTTAGTTCAGAATAGCATTGCAGTCTGTCATGAACATAGTCTTGTACAATTTATTATTCTTTAAAAATTAAATGTAGGGAAATATTGTGCATGCGAAAACAGTCTATACAGTGTAGTAACAGCTTTTGAAACATACATGTATAACATGTGATAAATATATGCATGTGTATATTAGACTTGCCCTTAAGTGTCTTTAGACCACCACAATTTTCTTTTTGACCTATTTTAAAACTGCTTATGGTTATTATTATTACTGCTGACCAACTACTCAATAATGATGTTGAACTCGATCTTCAGATCGGAGGACAATCAACCGTCATTGAGTCTTCTGAGGCTGAGATCTCCAGAACAACAGAGCAGGCTCCTCAGAGATCTTCATTCTCCCAGATGGAGGTACTATTTTTTTGTCTGAATTTCTTTTCTTGTCTTTCATCTTTCAGTTTTAGTCAAATGTGTTCAGTGTTTACATTTTGGTTTAGATCAATGTAACTCTGAAGTCATAAGTATGCTGCCAAGCACATTCTGGTTTTTGTGATTTAATGGGGTCCTTTCAGTCTGCTTTTAGAAGTCTAGTCTCACACACACCTGTCAGGTCACCTTTTGTTGTGGGGTCCACGGTAACTGAATGCTATTGTACACATTTAATGCCATTTATTTTTTGTTCTCTGTCCCGAAACTTAAAAAAACACCTTGTATGACACGTGTCATTGAACGTGAGCTCAATTTGCTTTCTACCAGTCATACCAGCTGTTGGTCACAGGTCAATTTACTCGTGCCAGACTTCACCTTTACTTGTCCTCAACTGTAATGGTTACAGCAATGCTACTTTTATTCACCATGAAAGCAGTTCATCTGACTATATCTGACTAATCAAGTATGAACCAAATTCTTTTCTAATCACAGCTGTAGTTACAATTTGGAACAAAAACAATGTCTTGGCTACATGTTTAAATAAATTTAATGTCACCTTGCTGACTTTAAATATAGATTTATATGAAAAACATGAACATTCCTTTGATTCCAAAGTTTCCTTATTCCAAGTTTATGTGCATATGTATACATTTGTGTCAAATTCTGATGAATCTGAGAGTCCATGGACAAATCCTACCCAGTTTAATTCTAGCTGTCAGGTATTGTGATGTTAATCATTTTCTGGAGCATTTTCTTGAATTATTTCATTCATCCCTTTTTTTTCATACTTTGGTCCAAATGCAAATGACTTAAATTCATTTTTACACTCTAGACATGGAATCAGAGTTCTGACTTACTAACTTAGCTTCTCTGAACAGGACCAAGATTCCACCCCAAGGCTGAGGAGGACCAAAAGCATACAGGTAAGCAACACACACAATAAAGAAAAGAATAATGCGTGTGCTTAACATGTCTTTACTGATACTGATCGCATTTTGTGTGAAATAGCGTGTGCATAGCAAATTAATTGGTGTGCTGACTTTAATCTAATTTACATTTTCTCTTCTGAAGATGAACAGACAGATTCATTTCGATCCGGATGAGCTTTTTGACCCCACCTCAGATGACAGTGGAGAGGAATATGTTCCTCAGACTAGTGAGGATTTTTGATGGTACAGACACAAGCGAAGTTATTCAGCCAGTCGGCCAGAGAGAGAGCATGCTCACATGTCTAAACTTAAGGGAGATGGATGACATCATAGATAGATGTCTCTCACCAACAGAACTGAACAATGGCTCTTCAAAGCAGGTGCTTAACAGAGGACGCTCACCCTCAAGAAAAGGAAGCAGCTCTGGTATAAGATGTAGAAAGCGACATTTAAGCAATGTATCCTGTCCTACAACACAAACCAGTAGTGGTCACTCATCAAAAGAGAGTGGAAGGGGAGACACTGGAGCCCTGTTAGAAAACTCAACACCTGATCTGGAGCAAAACCTTCCTGACAGTTCCTCTTCCCTGCTTACAGAAGATGGAGTGGCTGATGGTTCACTTTCCATGCCTGCTGTCTGTAAAAAGGAGAATGGGTCAAGATTGTACAACAAAAAGCAATATTGTTTGTACTGTAAGTTGGGAGTTGTAAAAATGGCAAGGCATTTGGAGTGTTCTCATCACAATAAGCCAGAGGTTGCACTGGCTGTGTCCTTCCCAAAAGGCTCCAAAGAAAGACGAATGCATCTGGAACATTTGAGAAATAGGGGGAACTTTGTGCACAATGTTCACGTGTTGGTGAACATTGTGCTGGTACTGGAAATCTTGTTCCTCGCAAGCAACCAAAACAGGATTCTCAAGCACATAATTTCCTGCATTGTGTATATTGTCAAGGCTTTTTTACAAAGAAACTCCTTTGGCGGCACATGACGATCTGCAAGTTCAAGCCTAGTGTTCCACAAAAACCTGGCAAAACCCGTGTCCAGGCCCTCTGTGCATTTGCTGTACCTCCACCACCTGGCGTCAAAGTAGAATTTTGGAAGCTGTTAACCAACATGGTTCAAGATGAAGTTTATTCTGCTGTCAAATCTGATGTCTGTATCATGGAGTATGGTGAGCATCTGTATAACCGGCTTGGATATGATGTTGGCAAACATGAATATATTTGTCAGAAATTGAGAGAGCTGGGAAGGCTTCTGATATGCTCAAGGAAAACCACTCCCTTGAAGACCATTCAAGATCACATCAAACCTGCGAATTTCATGCATGTTGTGCAAGCAGTGAAACGCGTGGCAGGCCATGACAGTGAAACCAATGCATACAAGTGCCCAAGTATTGCTCTCAAAATTGGACATAGCTTGACAAAGATTTCACTGCTTGTTGAAAGCCGTGCAAATGTACAGAACAACTACAATGCAGCAAAAGATGCTCGTACATTCCGCAGAGTACAGTGCACAGCCAGATGGAATGAACTGATATCAGCTGCATCACTGAGAACACTTCAGGAATCTAAGTGGAATGCCCCTCTGTTGCTTCCATTCACAAAAGATGTCCAGACTCTCCATTCTTATTTAGATCTGCAACAACAACATATTCACAGTAAACTGTCCACAGAGACATCCTCCCAGACATGGACACAGCTGGCCAAGATCACTTTGACAAAAGTAATTTTGTTCAACCGACGAAGAGCAGGGGAGGTGTCAAAAATGCCCCTCTCTGCGTATTTGTCTTAAAATCCATCAGACCCTCAGGAAGATGTGAATGTAGCCCTCTCAGACCTAGAAAAGAAACTCTGTCAACACTTCAGGAGGATAGAGATAAGAGGAAAAAGGGGAAGAAAAGTTCCTGTTCTTTTGACCCCAGCAATGCAGCAAGCATTGGATCTGCTTGTCAGCAAACGGCAGGAATGTGGGATTCCTCAGGAGAACATATACTTATTTGCAAGACCATCCGCTTTCACCTGCTACCGAAGTGTCGAAGTGCCTTCGACACTTCGCCAAGGTCTGTGGTGCAAAACGTCCTGAAAGTCTCACCTCTACAAAACTGCGGAAACAAACAGGAACCCTGTCTCAAGTTCTCAACCTCAGTAATACAGAGTTGGATCAGTTAGCTGATTTTCTTGGCCATGACATAAGAGTGCATCGGCAGTTCTACAGACTTCCTGAGGGCACCCTCCAACTTGCTAAGATTAGCAAAGTTCTCATGGCTCTGGAACAGGGACACCTGGCAGAATTCAAGGGCAAGACCCTGGATGACATCAGCATTGATCCTGAGGGTACTAATTATTTATCTTTCTTCATGTTTCTGCATAAAAGAAAATTTGCTTATCTAAAGTGATTAAACAATACTATATATCATAGTGTTTTTCCTGGACATTATTGGAGCATGTCACAAATGATTTGAATTCTGCCTTCACTAACAGTCATTCTCCTCCCTCCCACCCCTCTTCCAACCCCCCACCAACTCACAGAGAATGTGCTCCTGGACAGCGACACTGAGGCGGCGTGTGAGCCAGACTCACCTGGTAAGTATTATCATATGTTCTTAAATGTGACAATGGTTATGTATTCAAGGATGTCCATTTACTGTAGGGATGTCCCGATCAATTGGCTCCGATCCTGATCTGAGTCCATTAACGTTTGCCAGTACCGAATCCTATTCTTATATTTACCTAAATGTTGATTCATATTATTATTATTTTTCACGAGCTACTTTATTAAAATACTGGAGGTCCTAAGTCACAAATATTAAGTTGATAAACTTAAAATATTCATCTGATATGAATGAAAGTTTGACTGGGAGAATGCGACTCCTGACAGTGATGTGACACGATCAATTAGAGAGAAGAGGTCTCACTCTGTTGGAGTTGTTGGAACTACAGAAACACTCAGTCGACTAGTGGTTGTCCTGTGTCGATCCTTAGGTTCGGCTGTGGTATGACTAATACTTCATAATTGTTATTTTTGGTAATTTGTTTTCTTGTGGTTTTCAGAGAGTCAGATCACATCCAGTCAGAGGGAAGAGAACGAAATGCCAGATGTGAGCCAGAGGGATGCAGCACCACAGCAGGGCACCATGACACCTCCACAAGCCAGTCACCACCAGTCAACAAAAAGGGAAAAAGGTAAAGTTGACCGGTTATCACACCCTCAACCAGAGAGGAGGGACTAATCAGTGAAATCACCTGGTGTAGTCTTTGGTTGGAATGAAAACCTGCATACACTCGGCCCTCCATGGCACACGATTGGCCACACCTGGTGTAAATACAATATTATCTGGAGAAGCAGTCTCTTCATTCGGTGAGAGATTTTTGTCACGCTCCTCTCTGGTTGGCACAGCTGTTTCAGAGCTATGAGGCAAGTAATGTGACTGGCTGAGAGGATAATGAGTCATCACCTTTACCCAGCCCTTTGGCAAATGCTGTTGTGTCTATAAACAAAAATAGCAGGCGTACCCAGAAACGCCCACACAGTCCATGTGCACATGATCTAGTGCTTGTATTGTCAAAATAGAGTCTAGAATAGAATTGATTTACATATTCTGTTACTTGTGTTTAACACTTCACATGGTCCAGCTCATTATGAGTCTCTTTGTGACCTGACAGATCTTCTAACTAATTATTATTTTCTTCAGCAACATAGTATGTCAAACTCTGATCCACACACAGTCTCTCTGGTCTCTACCCTTTCTTTCATCCTTTGTTGCATATTTTGCGGCCTTAAAATGAGTGTTTGTTGACTTTTGTTCCTCAAAGAACATTTCCATAGCACTTCCATAGAGAAACACCTAAATATTTATTTGTGTTAATTGTTTTACAGGTCGCCAACCTTTTAAGAGAAGGATGTGGAAGAAAGAGGAGATCCTTGCTGTGGAGAAGCACATGATGTCCTTCATCACTTCATGCCGTGTTCCGGGGAAAGTGCCTTGAACTGGAAAAAGTAGCACTCAGGAATAGAGATTGGTTGGCCATAAAATTCTACATTAAGAACTGAATCACAGCTCTCAAGAACAAAGTTTAAAGATATCATTTAATGCCTGTTGACAACTGGTATGCTTGTTGTGTTATGTTTAACATTTTTGTTTGATACTTTACTTGAAGAAATGTACAAAAACATTTTTTGTTCATTTAACATTCAAATAAAAGTTTTGAAATGTAAAATTTATCCAACCGGTCTCTCATTTGGAGCAAATTCTGATCAATTTAACCAAGGAAATAAAAAATACAGGATTGTACTGCTAAATATAAAATTCAATATTTTATGATGGCATGCAATTTTAAATGATTATTTGCCTTGCATTTCCATGTTCTGTGTTTAACAGCTTTGTATTCAATGGTCTTGGTCTGACATGTTTCATTCATGATACTTCTATCAGTCTAATGTTGTTACTTACAGTTGGGACTTTTGTCCTGTAATAATGCTGACCTTAAATGGTGATACCTATGTGTGCACTTAGTATAATACCACTATACTATACTACTATAATAATAGTAGGTTTCATATGGTAGCAAATTCTAATCATGAATAAAATCCCCATCGATTGACAGAAGAGCTCTAATATCTGAGAGGATTCAATGATAGACAACGGATTACTTCTATGGCTATTCATTTTTAATTATTTACACAATTTGACCACAAAATAGAAAATCCTCTATATTAAAAAAACAATTTAAGAACTGCTGCAAATTCAGTAAATTTGTTCCATAATAATCACAAGCTCAGACATCCTGGAGAAAGGGACCCTGTGGTTGGTGGAAACGGTTTAGCAGCTATATCTGTACAGGTGTCACAGCAGGTTAAGAAACTAATAATACTCTAGTTGCCTAAATATTTATTAAAACTGTATCAGTACTTGAATACAATTGTATCGTACAATTACTTAACAGAACCTAAGTTTTGAGCTCCAGCAAATGAATATCATGCTGCATCAAATTTCCACAGCACTCGCCTTCACAGTCAAAGGTGTTCTCTAAAAGTAAGTTTAACCTGAATGTGTGTTAAGTGGTACTGAGGAAGAATGAAAAACCTGATAGTGTGTATATATTGACCTCCCTTATAACTGAATACCTGACAAGTCCTCAGGAAGTTGTTCCTAGTCTGGTGAGGGAACTCTACTTTGTCTGATTGATTATTTGAAGTGACATCTGTGTTTCTGTCCACTCCAGGATACTGCCTGATTTTTTTTCAGTGCTGTACAACCCTCAGAAAGGGTAGTTCCCAGAATGCATGATCTGGTCTGGTGTCCTGACAATGCCACAAAGACGTGTGTGTGTGTGTGTGTGTGTGTGTGTGTGTGTGTGTGTGTCCACCTGCCCAAAACAGGAGTTGAAGTTCGAGCCACTCCTTTAACACTAGAAGCACCACGGCGGTCTCACAGACGGTTTGGGGTTTTCTGTTGCAAATATCTCTGTTAAAATAAAGAGTATGAGGCCCCCAGTCCATGACTTTTCCTAAATATGTATTAACTTTATTTTCACAAAGTTTGAAGGTTCTAAATCAAAAGACAAAAGATTTCTGAGCATTTATACCTAGGAACGCCGTAGCGGTCAGATTGACGGCATACTGTATGTCCATACATCGCTACATTACAATGTGTTTTTTTTTCAAATTTCGCGGGTTTCATTTTGCGCGTCTTTGGTTGCTAAGCAATGTTTCTTGTTTTTCTTCAATAATACCCGTTGTCTATATATAGTGAGATCTCAATCCAAAACACAGAGCAGTAGCATATTTGAGTTGAGTCAGTATTGTCTGCTATTGCCCGCTATTTGATGATCAAGAGGACGAAGAGAGAGAAGATGAAGAGAGCAAACAGAAGACTGAATGTAGAGGAGGCTTTGGCATTATTTCACAAACTGGGTGAAGGGGAATCTGATGGTGGAGAAGTTTCAGACTTGAGTGATGTGGACTGGAGCGAGGAGGAGTGTTCGTCTGATTCCGACTATCAGCTAGAGGAACCCCGACGTAAAAAATCCAAGCCCAACAACGCTGCCCCAGTTCTGCCAGCTGAGCCATCTACTTCCACATCCACTCCATTGGTGCCAGGTTGGCATAGGTTATTATTTTTATTATTGCCATCAACGCGCACATCTTGTACAAGACGTGCACAGGGAACAGCATCGCCCGAAGAGTCTTCATCCTCCAGCTGGCCAAGGAGCTGAGAGAAGACCACATGCGCGCATGTTCCGAGAGAGCCACACCAGCAACAGCCCGCAACACGGAAGCAATGCCAGATCAACAGCCACTGCAAAAAGAACAAGACCCTGATTGCATGTGAAGGATGCAAGCGACCTGTTTGCAGGAAGTGCACTGCAAGGGTGAAGAGCTTTTGCCACAGTGGGTAAAGCAAATTAGGCAGCTGGACTGCCTATTGGACCTCAGGTTTGTTCAAAATCACCTATTGTTATGTTCTATTTCGTTTCCTCTGACCTGTCAAAATATTCTGTGAATTTTGTTCGTTATATTGTTCATAATTGTTCCTAATTATTACTAACGGATTATTAATATTACAATTATCCTTATCACAGCACACCAACGCCTGGATATTGGTAGTGATTGAAGAAGAAGCCAGAGACTGTCAACTTCTACAACGTTTCCAAGGTGAGCTGTGTAAATGGTAGTATTATGGAGACAGATAAAAACACACTGATGTTGTGACAAATATTTGCGTTGGACAATGATTACAGTTTGCGCTAATTTCTATCTCAGGTCGGAGTTGACGTGGTGGATCCGATGGCTGCCATCAACGCGCACATCTTGCGACACATCGTCTTGTTTTGTTTCACCTGACCTGTTAAAATATTCTGATTATTTGTTCTGTTATATTATTCATAATAATAATTAATTATTAATGTTAAAATTTGACGAATTATATTGTATTTCGTTTACTCTATGTAGTCTACATCATTATTATTGATTGTTATTTTCTAATATTCATTCATTACTTATTTTCTGAATATTGTGTGATTTTTATTATGTGTTTTTTGCCTGCTATTTTGTGTCGGGACCTGCAGCGCAATAAATGTTTTTATTTCGTTTATTGTGTAATTCCTGAATTGATATGCATAGTTGTCCTATCTGATAGAATAGTGTAAATTATTCTATTTTAGCATTGTATACATAGCATACTACAAACTGTTCAGCTTTGGCCCGTGCCGTGAAAGGCTACTGCGCACTGTGAAAAAAGCCTAGAGCAAAGCCCGTCGATATCGCCTATAGCCTTTAGTTGACACTTTAACACTTAAGTTAACACTTTAGTTGACTTTGCGTGTGTTGTTTCCTTGGATGCATATATCTAAATACATCAGTCATGCATTATTATTTCTTGTTTATTGGTTTAGGAAATATAGCTTGAATTCCACACTTGCATCGGCTATAGCGGCTGTCATAATACCATATACCATACCATATACCGAGACCCTATAGCTTATTTCTTATTGTATTTCTTTATTTTTTATTTATTTTTGATAATTAACACCCAACTTTATCAAACAAATGCATTGTTACTGCAACTATGAACGCCATCAATGCCGTTACACCCAGCGGTCTGGGAGACCGCTGTGGCGCTGGAAGGTAGTGCTACAATCCTGGCGTTCCTAGTGTTAAGCTGAACGCAGGAAGTGGAAGGGACCAACTTCCTGGGCTGGGCGGGGGAACTCTAAACAAACATGTGGATATTCCCCTTTGAGTTTGGTTGTATTTACAGTTACTGTTTATTTTATTGTATTTTGTCATTAGTTGTTGGGTTTATTTAGGGACCCCTTTCTTTGTCTGAAATTATGTTTTCCCCCTTGGTGTCTGTGAGCTAGCCCACTAGTATATATACCTCCCTTTGTGGGTCATTTGTTAGGTCAGGTTTGTTTGGTGCAGTCTTCTTTTGTGTTATTCATTTGTTGACCTCAATTTAGTTGAAGGACTCAACTTTAGTATTTCTTTTGATGTCCTTTTTCTTTGCTTATGTAGTTTAAATGTTTGCATTTTACTTTGCTTTTCTATTTTGACTGGGCAAAATACTGGGCCTTCCTCATCTACAAGTAAACCTTGTGTCCCTGCCTTTTCTGCTGGGTCCCTGACACATGGGCATTAATATGGAGTTTGACCCCCCTTTGCGGCTATAACAGCTGCCACTCTTCTGGGAAGGCTTTCCACAAGCTTTTGGAATGTGTCTGTGGGAATTTGTGCCCATTCAGCCAAAAGAGCATTTGTGCATCGGCGTTCTAATTCCTCCCAAAGGTGTTCAGTGGGGTTGAGGTCAGGGCTCTGTGCAGGCCAATTGAGTTCCTCCACACCAAACTCATCTAACCATGTCTTTATGAACGTCGCTTTATGCACAGGGGCACAGTCATGCTGGAACAGCAAAGGGCCTTCCCCAAATTGTTACCACAAAGTTGGAAGCGCCCAATTGGCTAAAATGACTTTGTATCCTGTAGCATTAAGATTACCCTTCACTGGAACTAGGCCAAACCCTGAAAAACGGCCCCAGACCATTATCCCTCCTCCACCAAACTTCACAGTAGCCACTATGCATTCCGGTAGGTAGCGTTCTCCTGGCATCCGCCAAACCCAGATTTGTCCATCAGACTGCCAAATAGTGAAGCGTGATTCATCACTCCAAAGAACATGTTTCCACTGCTCCAGAGTCCAGTTGCGGCCTGCTTTACACCACTCCAGCCAACGCTTGGCATTGCGTATGGTGATGTGAGGCTTGCGTGCAGCTGCTTGGCCATGGAAACCCATTTCATGAAGCTCCCGACGCACAGTTCTTGTGCTGATGTTGCTTTTTTATGCACCTGTTAGCAATGGGTGTGGCTGAAACAACTGAACTCAATAATTAGTAGGGGTGTCCACTGACTTTTGGCCATATAATGTATCTTACAAGCAATTGATCAAGCACAAGTATTGAAATATACAGTAGCTATAGCCAACGCCTGTCTAAAACTGATACAGTACACCAGGCATAGTGGCGTTCATGCATACTTTAATGGCGGGTTCAGACTACACGATATCAGGCCGATTATAGCCCGATTCGGCAGACGTAGGGCGTCGGGTCGAGTCGGGAATGACAGGGTGCGACAATCGATCATTTTATGTTGTGTAGTGTGACATAGTGGACGACAACCGACGCCGCATCTGGGACGCCTCACGACGTCCCGACAAAAGACTAGCATGTTAGAATTTTTTTTTTGCCGTCCACGACGTGTTCCCGATTCGTCCGTGACATTTACCAATAGGAGCATGGAACGCTATAAACAAACATGGCGAAGCGAAAGAGAAATTAAGTTGTTGGTGCCGCTAGGTGGAACTATGAAACAGAGGAAAGGTTTGTCGAGCTCTGGCTCCTGTGGCTGGCTAGCCTGTGGAGGCCTCTTTGAAGGATTGACAACCCATACTGTTGTCTTCATGCGACCCAAGAATGGGTCCACAGTTGTTTTTTCTTTTCGGAACACAAGACAGCTAATATCATACATACCGCTTCGGATGCCATTGTTTGTTTACATTCTCGTTGCCTAGCACCTGCTTTCCGATGACATCACGCACGTCAGCAAGCAATTATTGGTCGGTGACCAACGTGTAGTCTGTCATGTCTGTCGGCCAAGACACGGCACAAATTTATCACTCTATATCGCCTAATCTGACACAGTGACCATCGCAACAGACAAAAATATCGTGTAGTCTGATCCCGGCATTACAGAGAGTGTCTTGGCAGCAATGAGAACAACTGGAAGAGATGAGAGAGCATGAGGAGGAGAACATTTGACGTGTGAGGAAAGGGGGGGTATGGCGTTATTTTTGTGCCACATTCCTGAGCGCGCAGTGGGACTTTCGCAAGTACATAAATTATATTTTGAAGAGAAAATATTAATCTGAGCAAACAAATCTGTTCTGTGCGCACTCAACTCTGCCTGCACGCTCGCCCAATCCCCGCTCTGTGCGCTGGCAGGCACCTGCGCACTCACTCACAGTGTCCTCTCCTCTTCCAACATCTCCGCTGTGTGCGCTCTCAACTCTACCTGCACGCTCGCTCAACTTGGCACAAGTTTGATAGTATATTAAAGTGTCTCCAATGTTAAACAAGGCCCTCAGACAAACATAATAATTTTATAGACCAATATTTTTGAGTTACAGATAATGAGCAACATTGAATAAATGGATTACAGGATGTTAAACAATGTCAGGAATATTGTCAATGGTAATATTCATGGCATTTACACTTTGCATATACAGTACGTCTAGTAAATGTCTTAAATGGGTCATATTATGGAAAACGGCTTATTCCTGGCCTTATACATGTTCCACAGGTTATCGTTGACCTAAGTAGCCAAGAAAATATGAAATCTGGAAGTCAACCCCTTTTTCTGTATTTTCCTTTTTCCAAAAACGGTGCCAAATCGGGCCAAAAGAAAGAAAGTAGCCCCTTTAGACGTCATAACGGGCGCTTCTTAACATAATCCAACCCCTCTCAGAGCATGCCCATGCCCAGGTGAACAACCGATCCCATTTACCTCTCAAAATGCAGCTCTCGGCAGTGCCGCAAGCCATTGCTTATGGTGCATTCCATTGTACTCGGAAATCGATAATTCCGAGTCGGTATTCCTAACTTCCAATCTAAATGTGTTCCAGTGCATCTGCTCGGGAAAACATAATCGCCCGCAGCAAACTCATGTTTGTATGGCAAGTCTCAGAATGTTACAAGCATCTAAACTCAACATCAACTACTACAGCGCCATTAGTGAATAGAATCGGCGCATGTCACATTCGGACACCGTTTTTTTCCGAGTACAATGGAATGCACCATTACTTTGCGACCAGTGAAGCTAAAACAACAATATATCTACAGCCATATACCAACTCTCCAGTTATTATTTTGTAGGATGCAGGCAGCAACATAGATCCCTGCACAGTCTCCCAACACGTGAAAATGCCAGGACAGAGCGGATTAATTTTATTTTTAACGGCAATGTCCCGGCTACAGTTAGCTAATTTTTTCTGTATGTGATCACTCCTCGGACTGCTTGAGCAACGGCAGGATTAGCATCTAAATTGAAGCTTAAAAATGGAGCACTTCATAAGGTATGTGACCCATCTGCAAAATTGGAATCTGTAAGTGTCACCATGTTTTGATTTAATTTACAAATTAGTCTGGTTAGTATATTCGACTGCTGGTCAGCTAACGAGCTAGCGGGGCTAGCCACGGGCTTGTTGGGCGTGGAAGAAGTAAGAAAACTAAAGCTGGAGTCAAGTAAAGTAAAGTAAAAGTAAAGTTATTGGTTGGAGTCAGGATTCATCTTAAAGTTATTTGTTGGGACCAGTGTCTGTTTTATAAGTCTGTCGAACGTGTCAGGCTCGGTAAACTTTAGCCACCATTAGTACAATCGCGTTTGGTTGTTTGCGCTGCGCTGTTTGGATGCAAATAGGTTGCATCCAATAATATATTGGCTAACTAGCTCAACAAAATTGTCAATCCTAGCTTGTCTGCAAGTTGTATTCAATAAGCTTATGGACATGAGCCATAAACAGACCGGCTACAGCAGAGAGTGTCGCTCACACACCCACATACACAAAACAAAGTACAATATTACACAGAATTGTTATCATTGAGAAACTAAGTGGAACCGCCTCAGCTGCCTCTTCCCATTCTGGGTCAGGCTCCGGCTCAAACATGTACGGTCTCAGTGTTGGTTCTGGAGTGGCTGCCATGGTTATGGTTATTTGTTTACCTTGAGCAGCATGAGCGCTCTGCTCTCCACCTCCCCCAGGCGATTGCGTGGAGGTTGTATGTAATTACATTACATTACATACAACCTCCACGCCCTCAAAACAGCCTGTTCTTTACAATGGAGAAAATGAGAGACTGAAACACACACCACAGAAGCTGGTTTTAGGATTTTTTTTTATATCGACTTCAAAAACATCTTGTCAAGACCCCTGGAAACAGTTTTAAATAGTCCAAAATGAGTAAAATACCCCCCCTTTAATGGACAATGTATAAACTGATAGCAATGGCACTTTGTTATGACAGAAGACAAATCATTTTTCATCTTAAAAGTCACTCTAAAACAATATGCAAAGAGCTCCAGAAAACTTTTATAGCCATGTTCAAAGAACTGAAATGTTTAGCGTCATCAACCATATCCAGTTTCACACATTCTGATGTAGGCATAATATTCAGTATCTCTCAGAAAGACACTTATTATTTAAGAAATATATATACATATATAAGTAAATGACAAGTGTAGTAGTTGAGAAAATATGAGTTCATGTTCCTACTCATCACACAAGAACAGCCTTAGTAAAATTGTTTTTCCCCCACCTTGAACAGGTACAATATCGTGGTCTTTGGTGGAGTGGGTGGCTACTCAAGGAAGGTAATTTAGAATTTTTTTTATATGTCCTGTATATATCCTGCCTGTTGGAGCCATAATGATCTATGGGCTATGGTGAGGGTGATTTATATATAAACATGTTATGTTAAAAATGTTATGTTAAATATGAATGCTTTCTGTGTGCTTAGGCCTTGCTCCCCCCTAGGGTCAGCTCTGCTACTGCATGATCGTTGTTTATTTATTGAGGGATTACACACCAGCAAAATGAGGACAATAGGTGAGACGGGGGAGTGGAACAGTTTTTCGACTGCAAAATATTATTGAAAGTATACCGCTGAATTATTGACAAATTTTTGTTATTTTTGAAAGTTGATTAAGAATACCTTTGTTAAAATCTAGGGCGGATCAGGGAGTCGAAAACGTGGACATTGCACATTTCATGTTTGCCACACGGGGAACAGGGAGAGCGAGCGAGGTTAGTCTTTTTGTTGTTTTTTTGCTCTTGTTGTAATTTATTATTTGACTGCATTATTATAGGTTGTCCTAACAGTTTGGATGTTTATTTGAAGCATAAATTACACTTTGAGTTAGTCCTAAATAAACTAATTAAATATTTAAATTTAATGTAATTACAGAATAGAGCGACTTTGGCATGATGTCTGGGTTGCAGTTACTAGCAAGTACCATGATATTCTTCATTCTCTGGAGGAGGATGGTCTGCTTGACATTTCTGATGTCGTTCTACTCTTTGGTGTGCACTACGTCTTTGTCCCTCCGAATCAGGCAATTACAATTAAACTGTGGTGCACAAAGACCACACATATTTTGATGAAATCAAAGAGTTTATCACATGATTTATAAGGTCTGAATCAAAGTCTGTCATGATTTCTGGGTAGATGCAGCTGTCTAGTTTTTTTCTTATCTAAAATCCATAATGCATTTGAGTTGAATGGTGTTAATGAGAGGCATATGTGACAGATGTATAAAAAGTCACCAGCAATTACCAGGAATCAAAATTTCTATAAAAATAAGATGAAAACAAAATACACCTTTTTTGTAATGTTTGTGTATTTATTCTAAAAAACACACAAAAGAACAATATTTCAAAAAGTACCCAGTCACACCCTGACTGATTTGAATATTGTATTATGTGTTTCTGGATTTGAAGGAGCTTCAGGACCCAGGCATTGACTGGGAGAGTGCTGTACTGCTGTACTCTAACAGCACAGTTGTGGTTCCTGAAGTTGAGTGCCCACTGGATGAAGAAACCCTGGAAGAACTTCAGAGAACCATCAATCCTCTGGAACATTCTCAGTCACATGGTCGTGACTTGTACATATGATTCTTGCACGTGGTGTCAAACCAACAATGACATTTGAACATGAACTTGAAAGTCAACACATTAGCTGGTCACAAACATCTCAAATATGGACTTTTGAAGACACAGACAGTTAAACCCTCTGTGTGCTAACGTGAACAATTCTTAAGTCTTGTCTGTTTCATCAAACAGCTATGAACATATTCCAACAGCTAATCTTTAGAAACATCTTTACTCCTTATTTAAATTACAAAAGAGCTATTTGTGTTAAACTGTGTGGAATCCACCACCATATCTAACTGCTTCACTCATGATTCTTCTAAACTCAATGTAAGTGTTCAGATGCTGTACTGGAAAAGTCACAGTACAATCAAGTACACAATTGGGTAACAAATTGAGTGATCTCCTAGTCGCTCCCTGCATTCGTGGTCAAACTTGCATGTTATTTTGAAGTGTCTCTTTTCATCAGGGAGGATGGGAATGTGGGATTGCACAGTCATCCACTGGAGCACATGCTGGACTGCAAGAGACTCTGACTCTTCACCAGCTGCACTGTCTGTTTCCCCATCTGTAATGTGTGAAAATATATATTTCAAATAAAAAGAATTAGTAGCAATTTGAACTTAGAATCTTTAAAAATAATATCTAAGGATGTTTACATGTGCTCTGCACATTAAACCAGTAAAGCATTCAAATGATGCTCTATGTATGTAATACTGTACAGTATAGTACCTGATATTTCAAACTCCTGCAAAGAATCTTGCAGGAAGTTTATGATCATCCTCTCAGTTCTCTCTTTAGATGTCCCCTTCTCACTGAAATGTGGTTAGCAGTGCATCATCATGAAATCAGCATCTGGCTATAAAGAAGGAGTGAATGTAGATTTGGTAAAGTGTTCAAAGTCAAAGCTATAAAGGAAATACAGAACAAAGAATACAATACAGAACAGGGGGATTGTGTGCAAGAACAGACTAAGTAAAACAGTTATAATTAATACTTACTTTGTTGATCTTCCCAGGAACAAACGGTGCGGCACGCTTCAGGATTTGCAGCCATCTGGTTCACCAGACCATACAGTTCCATGCCCTTTCTTTGTTGCTGCAGCATTGGAATCAGTCTTGATGTAGAGTGCAAGACAATAGCACTTTGAAGAAAAGCACAAAAATTAAACACTAGTTTGAAAAGTAAAAATGTTTAAATGAGTTTTTTTTCTTACCGAATGATGCTTTCTTTATTATCCAACTTGATCTGGCTAGTGTATCCACAGCTTATAATTTCATCAGCCCACAACATCAGAGACTGTGCATCTGCCACATTTTCAACCTGAAAATGTTCAGTGTTGAAAGAAAATAGAGAAGGCAAAAGGTGGTAGACCTAATGCATATCTAACAGTGCTAGACAGGCCCACCCTGCTGATGAGTAGGGAAGATTCCTGATCAGCCACATCCTCCTTAGACAACTGAAGTCCACCTCTCCTGTGCGGAGGAAATTGTAGCACCACTCTTTCAAAAAAGCAGGAGCTGGGCCACCTTGGGCAAGGCTGACTGCAATTATTTCACCAATAGTTCTGTGTGAATACATGAAAGTCTCAGTTAATATAATTTAAAAAAATCATATACTATAGTATGTACTATAGTACATTATATATAGTAATATGTACAACACTTGTATGTAACCAACCTGAAGTTTTCATTATCATGGTCTGTTAAAGAGTACTTGGGATTTTTACCCTGGCTCCCAGGTCCTTCAAATAATCTGTTTTCGATACCTGAAATCATATCTTTAGGCACAAAACCAATACCCAGTTTTAGGAGATCTATTGTTATTGATTTACACCAGGACAAAACAGGTAATGGACAACTTACCAGTCAAAAACTCTTTCCTTAGTGCTCCTGTATCAACACCTGCCTCGCCTATATACACCACCTTGAGACCACCACCTTGGCTGTGGCTCAGGAGGTAGAGTGGGTCGTCCGCTAATCAGAAGATCGGCGGTTCGATCCCAGGCTCCTCCAGTCCGCATGTCGAAGTGTCCTTGGGCAAGACACTGAACCCCAAATTGCTCCCGAAACTGCGCCTTCGGTGTGTGAATGTGTATGAATGCTTAGTTTGTGTGCAGGTTGGCACCTTACATGATAGCGCCCTGCCATCAGTGTATGAATGTGTGTGAATGGGGTGAATGTGAATGTAGTGTAAAGTGGTTGGAAAAGACTAGAAAAGCGCTATATAAGTACAGTCCATTTACCATTTCCTACACCACTGGAGAATGCCCCTGTCTGGAAGGGCTTCTCTGTCCACACACAATTTAAATTCTGTTGTGGTGTCAACTTGTTGTTCAAGGAAGTGCAATACATCTTCCATGCTTAAGGAAGAGGATAGAAAACGTATTAGTCCTAAATTAAATTCTCAAACACGAACATTGTAAACATTCTTGTTTATCAGACCCATTTAACAAAGAAAGGGCTACCAAATGAATGAAATTAATTGCAATGAAATTATTGCAGCATGTGCTGTGCTTTTAACAACCTCTTATAATAATAATTTGAAAAAAAGTCCATGCGGTGACTAGCCATTTTGGACGACATGAAACCATGTGGATTGTTTAAATTATGGTGAACATAATTTTCACAAGTGGTTATGTATTTGAACTCAACTGTTCAACTATTTGAACATTTTAAAAAACATACCTTTCTGGTGTGCATACTGGAGTTTCAGCAGGCGTACATGGACTGTTGTCATTTGCTACAGGCACTGTACATTCAAAGCTGTACATGAAACAAACTTTCAAAAGATGAACACTACATATGTGTACATGGACAGTATTCTAGTAAAAAGGTTCATCATAAAGAGAGCAGATCAAAACAGATTACCTCTCTCCACACAGACTAGCATGGACTGTGATCTCATCTTCTGGAAATTCCTTGGTGCAAATTGGACAAACCACCTGAAATTTGAAAGAAAGTTGCATGTTACAAACGGCTTAAACAAAGATGATTACTGGTCTTAAACTATGGTCCTAAACTAAACTATAGTAATTTTGGATT
Source organism: Hoplostethus atlanticus (assembly GCA_034670405.1). NCBI lineage: Eukaryota > Metazoa > Chordata > Actinopteri > Trachichthyiformes > Trachichthyidae > Hoplostethus > Hoplostethus atlanticus. The sequence goes on along the minus strand of JAXDDX010000400.1, from coordinate 4,392 downwards.
CTAGTGATGTGCTAGGTTTACCTTGGACTTGCTCTCCACAATGCATAACTCAGAGTACTGCACATTTTAAAAAAACAGCAATTTTATAAACAATGTATGTTTTGTCATTTGCATCATACTCAAAACAAAAACAATTTGTTCTCACCTCATCATCAGTCTCACCAGAATCCATTTTTCCTTTGCATGTCTTAATGTGTACTGCAAGCATCTGCAGAGGCTTCACTTCATTAGCCACTGGTAACATGTAGTGTATGCAGGAGACATCGGCCTTCCCCCCCTCTACGGACCATACAAAATACAAAGCAACACCCAAAGACTAACACATTCCTCTCCCAGGGTCTTCCTATGAGGTCAAGACTCCTGCTGTGCTCCCAGGAACCCAAGGAACCCCCTTTGCAGCAAAAGGTGGATTTCCCCCATAAAGCTGCCAAAAAGTAACACTTTGCAGGTTCGACTAGCCCGCTCTGGTGCCATTAGGAGATGGGACCGATGATAAGGGCCGGGGAAATGTACCTAATCTGCCTTCCAAGGGAGACACATAATGAGTGAACAAAGAAACTCTGGAATGTATTGCAAAAATGTGTTTCCTGTATATGTTTTATTAGATTTGAAGTTCACATCCTGTGGCAGATGATGTGCCCTACTCCCCAATGTAGTATCTTGGTTATTCAAGGCACACAGAATGTGTTATCAGGACTTTTGGTTTACTCGCCAGTATTTTGTGGTAAGACAGTGATGTTTGGTGTCATACAAACCCATTTGTTATAAGGTGATTAAATATGTCACTTGCATCCCCAAACGATCAAGAAAAATGATGTTTTCCAAACCTGAGCTGGAAATGCAGTTTTAGGGGATGGTGATCACCGATCATCAAGTTGTAAATCTGATGCATGCAAATGAGAGAAACACCTACCACTCCTGACATACCATAAAAGCCTGTCAGCCCTTGACCCTTGGGCTCGGCTCAGCTCACACACAAAATCTCACAAACTTGAACGAACAAAGGAGGACAACTCCTGCAACGGGCAGACGGGCAAAAACCTCAGGCGGAAAGACATCAAGAAACTCAACTCAACCGTCCTGCAGCCCGTGCTGCAACTCGTCCTGTAACTAAGTTTGAACCTGGCTCAAAGCTCTTCTCTCAGCTCAAGTACCAGACCCGCTCCAGAGTGAATCTTGCCGAGACGGCCGATTGAGTTCACTCAACCTGATCCAGAAGACTACGAAACCACATCAGAAGCCAGCCGCTACTCTACTCTGCTTCCTGAACGACGTGAGTCAACACATTGACCTATCCCTCTGTTGTTGAGAAAAATGCCATTTTGTCATCTGCCTGTCATCTCTAATGCTTAAAACTAGTAATCAATGCAGCATAAGTGATCATGTACAACTAAAATAAATTAACAACATTGGAGAGTGGGATGTGATACACAGTAAATACAAAAAATACACGAAAACAACCATGGTCTTACAAACCTATTGCCTTATGCAAGAGCCATCCTCCACAAAGATCTTCCATTTTTGGAAAGGTTTCAGCCATGAGCCTTGAAATCTTGGTTCACAACAAAGTAACGAGAGAGAGAGAAAACAGTACAATAAGGACAGTGGCATATGACTTTGGTTAAATGTGTCTTCTAATGACCACCTTTAATACCAAGTCAAACAACTGGACTGACAACTGTACCTCTGTGTGGTCACTTCAGGAAGGGACAGTTTTTCTTCCCATGCCAGTGTAACCCAGGTTATTTTCTGTGGCCCAATTTACAGATGTTCCCTAAACGCCTTGCAAGCAGGCTATTGGTAGGCACTTCCTGGGCTACTGCGCATAACCAAGCCTCTTGTTTATTCCCCCCCCCCACAGAGAGCACGCAACTCAGACAGGTGTGTGGAAAAAAAAAGGGGTCTCCATTAGGTTTGAAAGTAAAATAAAGTGAAGTAAGAAACTTCTAACGTAAGATTATAAAACATGAAAGTTGAGTGGAGCTGGCAGTATTGCCAGGGAGAGAAAACTGTTAAGCCGTAGTTGGCTGTTGAAAGAGAAGTTATCGTCAGGACAAACTCCGTCGGGCGTTTCTCTCCAATTAACGTGGATTATCCTGGCTGTTTTTGTTTTGAGGGAGGATTCTTTCTGTTGACAACGTGGAGCTGCTTCGTCTGCTGTACGGATCGTCATCGCTGTGGATGCCTTCACCTTGTCCAGACACTGACACTCGGATGTTGTGTCGTTCCAAGGGGGAGGTAGGAACCAAATCAAAGGAAACTTAACTAAGGAGGATTCAATTTATTTACATTTTTTTCCCCTGAGATCTCAGATTGTTTTTTTTTTGTTGGGCCCAACTGATTTAAAACTGCTGTTTTAAAGATACTCAGGGTTGACTAACAACTTTAAAGGAACCTTCAAAATAAAGACTATTGAGAACTGATAACTGAACCACACTGGTCAACCAGTGAACACATTTAATTTTCTTGTATACGTTGTACATTTGTGTACATTTATTTGTCCTAATTTTGGTTTCATGGTATATTTGAGCTAGTAATTTTGAGTTGTAAAGCCAATTTGGGTTCTAATGAAAACCTTGAGTTAAAAAAAAGGAAGTGTACCAGAGGAATGAAACAGAAGAAACTTTTATAAATATATATTTTTTATTATCCTTTCTAAACCAGTGGTTGTGTGTGTTTTTGTGTGCTGGAGGTCTTACTGCTCTCATGTAGAGTTGCTACTGCCAATCTCCTTACCCAACCTAGTGAATTTAGTGAACCTGAGATTCCCCACCAAGAGGGAGGTTACAGGTGAAAAGAGTTACACCAGTTTGGAGGAGTTCAAGCTCCTCAGCTGGCAAAGGTGTGTGGGATGTGTTTTTTGGCAGCAGATAAAAATTGAGGGCAGTGGTCTTACTGGTTGTCTTAACAAGCTGCTTGGTGGAAGTTAAACACCTGTTTTTACCACGACTGAAGTTTGATTTGAAATATCCTGGAAAAGATCTGTAGGGCAAAAATGTATGAATCTGTCAGTCCTGTCTATCATATATTTTAATTTAAATGTCTTCATGGTTAAACAGACAGACAAACCAAATGAGAACATTGCATTTGTAACAAAGTGAATATAATTACACCACATCTCCCTCTTGTCTCCCCCTTCCACACATAACCCCCCCACACACACACACTCACATACAGACAGGATGCACCTTCTTTGGGTAGAGGACTGGGTCACCAGGTCACAGTTTGAGGGGACTTTATTTATTTTCTTTTATTTAATCATATGGGTTACAACATGATGTTTTCCTTTTAATAATGTTTCTGCATTGCTGTATAGGAATATGCAATGGTTTCATATGTCCTACAGCTTCTAGGTTGTGCACTAAAAAAAAATAATCTTATAATGGTTGAATCCATGCCCCGCGAAACTGTTGTCACCCTCCATTGTTCGTTCTCTCTTGTCCGGTGGTCTCAAAGTAAAGGTATGCATCCTGTGCTCTGATTCTTTTATTTGTTTTATTGTAAATAATAGGCCTTACCATCGTTGGTATGTGCCATATAAGGTTACGTTTACATGTTGATGCAATTTCTGGTGAGATTTTGTTGTTATTACTGTTTAATGACAGATCATTTTTCATATGCCGTTAGCTGTTGTGAATAATATAATTTGTACTAAACAATGAGATGCTTTATAATAAGCAATATAATCTAGAGTGTGTGTGTGTTATGATAAATCTACATAAATATAGAATATGTTTGATTAAGCATGTAAGCTAAAAGATCATAAAGTAATCATAAAGTTTCAATAAAGCTTCAAAAACATAGTCTAACGGTTTCCCTACAGTAATCATAAAGGTTTTTAAAAAATACAATCTGAGGCCCGTCTGCACTAAGGGTGTCCAAGGTCAGGCGGCAGAGGCCTTAAAAAACCCAGGTGGGGCATGCGCAGACAAGAGAAGTCCAGGTGGCCATAACATAATGGTGAAATGGAAAGTCCCGAACTTTCCCAGTTAACGGCTACGTAATGGTGTAAAACGGGAAAACGAGACCGCCTACATGCCCACCAAGACCCCCCCATAGGACCAAATTTGGTGTTCGGACACCATTATTTTCTTGCTGACAAAGCTAAAAATAATGGAAAATAGGCGTAGAAATCAGTATTCTCCACCCAGTTTTTAGGGTTTATAAGAGCATGCACAGACAGTTGTACGTCAGTCTGGTTCCGGGACCAACTCGGGTTTTGTCTCTTTTGAAGAATAAAGCTCTATTGCAACGAACTCTGATCATCTCCAGTGACTTCTTTGAACCTGTTTGAGACTCCAGTAACTACAGCATCTACAGAATCGTGAAAAGTATTAGTGTTGGCGTGGGGTCGGTCATCCCCTGGCCTGAGTTGGTTCCTCGCTTTCACAC